>SNQJ01S0024670.1:76600-108949 GCA_010110895.2 Picea sitchensis | reverse complement strand
CCTCAACATGTGTGCTTTGAATATTCTTTATTGGAACTTGCAATCTATTAACCAACTGAACATTGATAAAATTATGCATGCAACTAGGGTTAATAGAAACAACGATATTTTCTTTATGAATACAGCCATGAACCTGTAATATAATTTTTTCACATGAAAATAAACTCTCGGTTCTCTCTTTATCCTCATTTTCTCCATGAGACCACTTGTCTAACAATATTTTTTCAAATTCTACATTGGAAAGTCTCATCATCTCCTCATAATCAAGCGATTTCCACCAAATGGCAGCATCACCTTGCAATTTGAGAGCTACCCAATGGTGCCAAGTATCTCCCCATACTAATTTTCTTTCTTTAATGAATGATTCAATACTAGGTCCATCACATTTCCCTATAAAATACATCTTTCTATGAAAAAACTCCAAAAAATAGATCAATAAGTTACGGCAAAAAATCGCAGCTTTTTCCGGAAAAACCCTGAAAAAATGTTGAATTTAAAATGCTCATAACTTTACTTCTCGAACTCTGTTTCGGCTGATATTTTTTTTGAAATTGGGTGAAATTGTGAGAGGAAGTCATATATATAATTTGTTTGAGAAAATTCGGCCTCCATCTACTACATAAACAAAAACAAATCGCATCTCCGTACGCGGAAAAAACCCTGAAAAATTGCAGATTTTAAAACTTCAATATCTTCACCTTTCGGACTCCGTATTGGACGATTTTTTTTTTCAAATTGGGTATTTTTATGAGAGGAACTCATATATACAACCCTTTTCTGAAAATTTTGCACATAAATATACCAAAAATGTCGATAATGTCAAGGCCCTCTTTTTTCTGCTCCGAAAAACAAATCTGCAAAAATAAAAAATATTTGCCCACAATGTCTGCCCAAGGAAAGTGCTCTAATACCAATTGTTAGGAACCTGAATAGATATACTAATATAATAACCAAAAATATTGAATACACAATAGATCCACAAAGCAAGATAGAAGAAACCACACTTTTCTGAAAATTTTGCACAGAAATATACCAAAAATTTCGAGAATGTCGCGACCCTCTTTTTTTTGCTCCGAAAAAAAACCCTGCAAAAATAAAAAATATTTGCCCACAATGTTTGCCCAAGGAAATTTCTCTGATACCAATTTTTAAGTACCTAAACCAGATCTGCAAATATACTTCAGAAATAACCGAGAATAAACCATAAACCATTCACCATAACATGAACACAAGAAATAGAAAAAACCCTGGAGGTAGGGTAACACCATATATTAATCCTTATGGAAGGATAAAACTCCTCAAGAAATACTTGCTTGTACAATCACAATATTCTTCACTATGTTTCATTACATTGCCTAGACTTCTTTATATATCTCTCCCTATCTCCTAGGAGCCTTCTCACATTTATTACATCCAACTACCATAGTGGACCTAGTCCACCTTACATTGAATGACCACATTCTCATATATTCAATGACTTCCACTAATAACACATAACTACATTCCCATTGGGTACCTCCCTAGGTACCCCATATTACCTCCCTAGGTATACCACAACATGAGAATGACTACAAGCTCCGAAATGCAAGGAAATCTCAATGTTCAGTATGTGTTATAACCCTAAATTGTACCACACATTCTTACCTGGCATCAGGCCAACTCATATCCCTTCTTTGCCAAAAATCTCCTGAACAACTCTTTGAAAATCCTCTTGTGTCAAGGCCCACGCGCCCTAACCCATTACTGCATGCATGTACACGCTGGCTGGCTGACTCACAATAGTCTGCGTGTACCTAACAAAGCACGAAAAAAGGAAAGTTGCCGAAGGAACAAAAATCTATGGGTCATTTAACTGAAACTCTCGGCCATGCATGGCTGAGGGTTCATCCAAAACCCTATCTCCTTCTAGCCTATAAAAGAAGGGGTAGGGGTACCATTTGGAAGAGGAAAAAGTATAGCGAAGAAACTCTGCCCATTTACGTAATCCATTGTCCCAACCCTTTAGCCTTTCCTCATTCCAAAGGAGATTTAACGCAAAGCAGTTGAAGGATAGAAGAAGAAGAGCCCAGGATCAGGTTCAAGGAGCGGTGGCCAGTCTCAGCTTTTGTAAGTTGATTCACTTTCAGTAATAAAAATAATACTTTTCCCGTCCCAATGCATGAATTGTCTATGATTTGATTAATTTATGCCTGATTTCTAACCCTTGAGTATAGAAGTAGCATGCATGCATAGTTGTTGTTTGTCTTGAGTGTTCCCAATAATAGTATGTCTATGGAACTTGTCCTGAGAATGGCAGTAAGATCATTGGGAGTAGGATCTCGAAGTCTTATGTGTCCATGTGCACGTATGACATGGAAAGGGTGCAGGCAATGAGCTTGCATGATGTATGTTTGGGCTAGGTATGAATGATATTAAATGTGCAAGTGACGCACATGTATGATGTAAGAATATATGTAAGCTAAAAGAACAATATGGCTTCCTTGATGAGTGATATGTAAGGAAAGAATTACACTTTACAAGATTGAATGAATACCATGGATGCATGGTCGACTCTATTATAAGGATTCATGAAAGATTGGTTTTGAATGGTAGCTTGAGGAGAATGTGTTCCATTCCCTCAGGAAAGGCTAGTATAAACATATGAAAGAGTAAATGAGAAAGGATACTCTGCTTTCATGAAGAAAGGAAACATGATTAAGCCTTTGAGGGCTGCATGAGAACAATTTTGAACCATCATAAGTTAAATGATTTCTGATTATGCATGTGGTTAAGTGCATCATGAATGTAAGTTACCAAAACAAGGAATATGTGTGGACAAATAAAATGGATGCATAACAAAGATGCATTTTTATATTACTTATGGGATATTTGGTAAATAATCAAATCTAACTCAAGTTTGAGGCCATCCCAGATAGAGAAGGATATGTAGTAAGGAAGTTCCATGCTGAAGGAGTCCCCTGTGGAGGAACTGTGTGAAGACTCTATCAAGAGAAAGAAGTCAAAACCTTACTGAATGTTGAGAATTGAGCAATGGGCTACAAGCCTATTTATATAAGAATCACGTATTACATTCTAAAACAAAATATATGAGTGGAAAACTAACCCATGAGTGTAGACCATTATGATAATCGAATGGTAACATGCAACGTTCACAGGGTCATGGCCAATTATGAACAAAAGGTTTGCTATTAAAGAATGATGATGTATCCTAAGAGTTAGGGTGAGACTAATCTATGTTTCTCAAGGAAAAGAATAGGAATATCACAATAATAAGTAGATCGCATAATCAAAGAAGGAGAAAAGGAGGAACACTTTTCTCACCCTAAGAACTCTGGATTGTTTAACAGAGTCGTAGACTTAAAGAACAGTTGTGGAAATGAGTACAGCTAGAGAAAGGAGAATAAGTAAGTAAGTAAGTTTGAATAAATAGGCTTGGTTGAATCCATAATAAACAAAGTTAGTGAGGCCTTGGAAAATAACCCAGTTGGACTGAAGGTCCCAAGCTGTGTAGATGGAGTTGAGAAAAGCGAAGAGCCTTAACTCATTTCTTGTTGTATATTGTGTTTTTATTCGGGACGATAAAGTTGGTATCATGATTAAAGTAAATGTTTTGAAACCATAATGATGATGGTTGTATGACTGTGGAAACAGTTGAGATTTGCTTGTGTCACACTCATGGAAGCATTAAGGATAATGTGATGAGGTGCATAGAGATATGCTAGGACATATCTACCAATTTTTTTATTGACTTAAAAGCTATGATACTTTCATTTTTATTTTACATTACCACTAACATATTTATGATGTATGTCATGTGTATAAAGTAATTAGAACTATTGAGGAAAAATAATTCCAATGATGGACAACCTCAAGCAAAGGATGACTATGAGAAGGTGGTTGGTAAAAGATTGTAAAAGGGGCTTTAAAAGTTCCCATAAATCACCATTGATGAGGAAATATCAGAGAGGGTGCTAGCAGCCAGGACATGTATAAAAATATCCATACCTATGTGTCATAAGGTATGAAATAATTTGGTAAGAATACCTTCTAAAAATATTTCATTATCCTAAAAATATGCAAATAATTGTGAGTGGTTGTTGTACGCTATTGCTACCCAAGCAGTGTAAGATTCATGATAGAAGAATATGAACAATAGAGAGAGGAATTCTATGCCATTCAAGGATGAGTTATAATCCTTTCAAGAAAATTCATGAGTAAAGAGTACCATGGATACAATAACCAGTCTAGGGAGATTGGGGAATGAAGGTAGTCATAGTTAGCACATTGCATGGAATTGCTTCAAGGAAATGCAGGTTTGCATAAAGGGTAGACAACATATTCTCCATTGAGGAAGGAGGATTTTCCAATATTTTACTTACATTGTAGAGGTGTTAAAGAAAAGAGAAAATTGGGTGGCCATGAGTGTTGGCACCCTGGTTACTAATGAAGGAAGAATTCTCGGGTGCAATCAAGAGAAACATTTAGTTTCATGTGTGTTGATTTGGGATCATGATCAGCCTGTAGCAGGAAGCATAGTCCTATTGTAAGATTGAATGAGAAGGAATAATCCATATGGTGAAGATGTTGGTTAAAATCCAACACACCATAGCAGAGTGTTGGTCACCAAGTGTGGGGGCCTAAAAATCAATGCAAGGGTGCATTGGGTATGAATGTGACCATGAATATTGGCACATTGATTAAAGTCATTTAATATTTGAATTTCATTTGGAAAATTTAGTATATTGAAAGGATTCTTACATAAATAATAATACTTCCATTTCTCTTTGTACCCTTGAATAGATGAAAATGACTAGGACTGTTAGTATGCACTGTTTGAAAATACAATGTGCATGAAAACTAACAATTTGTTTAGCTCAAGAATGTTGAAGTTGCAAGAGGGAAAAGAGGTCTTGGATATGGCATTATTGTAATACCATAAGGAAGACTAATTTCCTTCAGTGTTAAAATACTATGGGAAGGAAAGTCCCATACTTGTGAATCTGATTCCTGTGCGGAACAAATCTAAAAATAATGGGGAATGTGGAAATCTGTGGGTAACAGATTTGAAAGAAAAATTTGAATTCGAAATTGATGATAATTTCTCATAATTTTGTATACTTGTGATACATGTGAGATGAAAAATATTTGTCTACGGAGGAAAGATGAAAGATGCTATTGTTGAGACATGAGAACCTTATGGTAATCCATGACCACCTAGAATATGTTGTGTTGTGGCAACACAAGCCGGAGGAATGCCTCGATAAGGAAGCCTCGACTGTAAGGCTCAATGAAGTCTATAAAATTATTCTTGTGCTAGAAATACTTGGTAATGCAAAATGGATCACCTGAGGAACTTTATAGAAGATAAGGGTATTCCCAAGCTTGGGCCTAGAAGGTGAGTGACTGCAAGGAAGAGGAGACTTTGATAATTCTTATAAAACATTGATTGGGATCATGCACACAATGGGTATGTCCAAAAAATAAAGGTGATCCAAGAAAAAACAAGAAAACCATGTGGATATGAATCCAAGAACTGAATGGATAATTATTGTACTAAGTTATGAAATTTTCTTGAATTTTATGCAACAATAAAATGTTTTCACATGAAATTATGGTTAATATGCTCATTGTCCAAGATTATTGAAGGAAGGTGAAAAATGCCAAGAGCCTGACGAAACTTGGAGGAGAAAGAGGATAAATACTTCTGAAGTAGCAGAATGAGAAAGGTATGACCGATGTTACTGAGAAAGAAAATCGAGGACGATGTTTCTTTTTAAGAGGGAGGGGATTGTAATACCCCTATTTTCCCTATCTTGTAATTAATCATTAATTATGATCACCATGCTATAGCATGGGAACAATGTAAATGTATTATTGTTTGAATTTCCAATGACTGATTGTGGGGGTGAATCCTCGAAGTACTGAACATGATATCACAAGAGGAAATAAATGTGAAAATTATGGAGAGGGTTCATTATGTCCAATGACCCAAATTTCTCCTTTTTGAAATGATATGCCTCATCTTAACCCCCAAGGAGAAATCAGTTAATAATAAATGGATTGGTGGTTGAACCATCAACCACCCCCATGAGTTGTAGCATGTTCTGGCTGAGGAGACATGAGGTTGTTAGCCCAAAGTACCACAGAGTCTTGCAGACCTAGATTGACCCAAGTTTCTTTCTGACAG
This sequence comes from Picea sitchensis, assembly GCA_010110895.2. NCBI lineage: Eukaryota > Viridiplantae > Streptophyta > Pinopsida > Pinales > Pinaceae > Picea > Picea sitchensis. The sequence continues at coordinate 102,762 of SNQJ01S0024670.1, read as the reverse complement.
AAGGAACATTGTTATAACCCTAAATTGCACCAAACATGTATACCTGACATCAACCCATCTTACTTGGTATTTTTTCCAAGCCATCATTGAACAAATCTTCTAAAAAAACATTTTTTTTGAATATGTACGCGCTCTGTACCACTACTTCTTGCGTACACATGCTTCCTACACCATTACAACCCACGTATACTCACAAAAAGTGCGAAAAATAAAAATTGCAAAGGGATACGAGTTTTTGGGCCATTACCTAACCTTTTGACGACCCATAGTCGGTCGCCCAATCGAATAAATGTCTTTTTTGGCCTATAAAAGAAGGCGTTGGGGTCCCTTTCCAAGAGAAATAATGAGAGCAATGAATCTCTGCCCATTTCAGCATTCCCCCTTTTCCCCAATATTTTGGAACCACATTGTGAGTTTGAGCCAAAATTCCTTTTTCCTCCATTGCAAACCCTTTCCATCTCCCTAGAGAGAACTAAAGAGGAGAGGAATACATGGAAGAAGTTGGTGCATGGTGAAGAGGAACCTAGGACTAAGTTCGAGGAGAAGTTTTCAGTCTCATATTGTAAGCGACTTTGTGAGATTAATATAAAGAAATACTTTTTTCGTCCCGCCAAATGATGTCTTCAATCTTTATGATTTATTTTCATTTTGGTTATGATATCTAACCCACTAATCCATATATATAATGCATGCTTGTAATTTCTTGTTTGTCTTTCAGTCAATGCAGATTGGCCTTGGGAGGAGATATGCAGTCGAAAAAAAACTGAGTGCAAGGGGATCGACATAGAACGTAGAGTTTAAGGTAAGCTTATTGGATCCCTATACCTTGTTTTTTTATGTATGATTGTGGGGTAATGTCGGGATAGTTGTTAAAAGTAGGAGACCTTAGACGGTTATCTCTGCCTGCACTTTAGAACCCTAGTGTAGTCCGTAGGGGGTTTTCCCACTACATCAAACATGATAGGTCCATAACCATCCCGAGGAGGAGAAAGGAAAGGGGGGAATATGGGTGAAGAAGACGAGAGCAGACACATGGGAAGGGAGAGGGTGTGAGGCTCTCCAGCTGAGAAGAGGAACAAAAATCTCGATAAGTTTTTATGGTTACTGGAGAGAACAAGTGAAAATATCTTTGAGGACTTACATAAGAGTGTGAACTGAGCAGGAGACTATGACCTTGATGCTGAGGAGGAATCTAATAAACCTCATAAATATCATGACTGAGAAGAAATCGCTGAGAAAATCTGAAATTTCCCTAGTGATATCATGGCTTGGAACGGGGGTGGCCAGAGTGATAAGAGTGAATTCCTTTGAGACTATGGTTGGGTGGAAAGGTGCACACCCACAGTTAGTTCATTGGATACAATCTGAAATAGATAAGTATTCTCATATCCTGTATATTTGAACTATAACTATAAATTAAAGTTGGATATCCTATGAATTTTTCAGGTATGTGCATGTTTTCTTGATGATTAAACTGTGTCCCTTTATCTTGCTTGATCGTGTATTTAAGCAAGTAAGGAACTATATGGTTTATGCATGTAAATGCTCGATATCTGTTGTGGCTCAAGTTTAAGTAGATGAACTGTGAGTTCGTCGAACTTGGGTATAGTTTCTCGTATGCATGTCAACACTCCCAGTTGTTTTGAGTCTCCTGGGAGAAGGAGTCTATTAAGCTCAGGAGAAAGAGCGCAAAGCACGTGCCATCACCTAAGTCTCTTAGAACTGAATAATCTCAGGATAAATAGCCTAATTTAAGTCTCAAATGGGAAGCTCCTTTCATTTGGAATATGAGTGGATGAGATCCATTCAGGAGGATCCAATTTCTATCATGATCGTTTGATTTGGAGAAGGAGGGAAGGTGTGAACTCCTCGGCTCCTTTAGTCTTCGTGAGTTCGAAGAAATTGTGTATTTATCGTAAGGGATATGAATCCTCCAAAGTCCTGAAATCTGAAGTGAATCGGGATCTTTCATTGGAAAGGATATGTGTTACCAGATCCCACAGTTTAGAGAGTGGAACTTCAACATTTTTGATTCATTGTGTTAACGGGAAGAGGAAATATCGAATGTTGAATTATTGAAGTAATGGGAGAAATAGATCTATGGATCTGCGTGGCCAGATCTCAACTGTGAGATCTGAGAGATGTTAGAAGGCTATCACTTCAGAGTGGTGTGATCCAGTGACATCATCCAGGGTGACATGGACTCATGATTAACATTCCATGTGTCACCTGGATTTGGGAATTTCACAGACCCTATAGGTCCATTAACATGTGACATGTGTCACCCACTAAAGGGGTCCACGTGTCCTCTCTGGAAATTACTCGTTTGGTCCACGTGGCAGGAGATCTTGTAGTTTGGGGACTCGACACTACAGAGGAACTTCAACAAGAGTCTTCAAAGTGTGAATATTCCTAAAATCACGAACGGTGGAGTAAATCTCAGTCGTTTACAGGTAGGGGACACATGGTGCCAGATCCTATAGTCTAGAGAGTTGGCACTCTAGGGAATTTGCAGTGTGGTGTTTTGATAAGTTTTGAATTCATGAATTAATGGCAGTCATTGATCTGAAGGAGATTTGGGATCACTCGTAACTGTTGGATCTACTCCATGGTTAATTCGGTCTTGACCTACTCTGGGAGTAAGGAGAGAATTACACCATGAAACCCTTGAGGGTTGAATTTGCGAAGCAACGCAGGCTGTAGTTCCCAAGGTCTATGTGGAGACATCTTGACCATGAGATCGAAGGGTTTGGAAGGTTGTCAGTCCAAGGTGATTTGAAGTGTTGACATCACCTATTTTAATGTGGACCCATGATTAGCGTGCCATGTGTCACCAAGATATGGAATTTTTGTAGACCTCTTACACATATTAGAGCATGACACGTTTCATCCCCTAAAGAATACATGTGTCACCCCTAGCCCTCACCGTGTGTCAGCCTCTTGTTCGTGCCCTCCTGGACAACGTGGTTGGTGACATGACTGGGACTCTAGGAACCCGAATAACTTTGGGAGTTTGGAATATTTTTGGCATAGTATAGTAGAGGGACGTGTAGCGTTGATCGCTCATCGTCAAACGTCAAAATGGTTGACGTTGGATTGTCGAACATAAAAAACGTAGAATGTCGATCACCTATTGTTCGAACATCGAATGTCTAAAAAGGATAAATTCAACAAAAAACGTCGAATGTCGATCACTGAATGGCCAATGGCACATGGATATATTTAGGTACTTCGGGGAGTAGGCGTGCAGTAATAAAAGGGGGTGTTCAATGCCAAACAGCGAAAACCCCAACTAATAACTCTTGGATAACTTCGGGAGGTCATATATTGCAAACCAAGTATCAGATTTTGAGCAAGTAAAAGTCGTCAAAAAGCTACAGATGAGTAGAAGAAAATGAAGACCTCAAAGATATGATTTGAGATGTTTTGAAGAGAAAAACTTTGATGCCCCATACCTAGAAAGGGTATTTAGGGGTCGGGTGTGTTTCAAAAGATAAATGTCGATATCGTAGAGAAATTGTTAAATCTAGTAGAAGGTTATTTCTATGTTCATAACTTATCCTATAGGGAAAATATCACCTTTTCACTCCTTAAGTCTCTCCCCCATGTCAAACATTGGTGGGAAAATTATTGGGACCAAAGTTCCATAGAGGAGTCTGGAATATATGGGGTTGAGCCCACCTTGTATTTGTTTATGGATGTGCTCAAGGAAAAATATTACCCTTTTGGAAACTATGACAACCCGTACATGAGATGTACCACACTATGGAAAGAGAGGGTCCAAGTGGTGTTGGAGTTCACCAGTACCTTCCATACCTTCCACACCAAGCTGGGAATCAAATACTTTGAGCGAAATTTGGTTCTGAAATACAGTGGGGCTCTAGACAAATGCATCCAAACTGAAATGGATTTTTTGGACATCTCATCAATGGGTACTTCTTATCGATATGTTGTTAAAATCAAGCATAAATTTAAGCACTAGAACAAGTGGGAGTTCGGGTATGCAAATACACAACAACTAAAGTATGGTAAAGATGACCCTAACAACTAGCCTTCAAAAAACCAGTCCAAGACATAGGAAAAGAAGGGTAACTGAAAGAAAAAGAAGGACACTGGAAAGTGGTGTGATTTCCACAAAATACCCTAGAACAACAATGATGAATGTCGCTCAAAAAAATCATTGGTGGCCAAGATCAAAGAAAAGGAGTTGAACCCTGATTTAGAAAATAATTGGAGAAGACAAATGATCGATGCCGACCCCACTTCTACTGTCATGACTGCAAAATTTAAACCAAAAGAACCAACATACCCTTAAGAGGGGAAGTGCCCTTTTCATTTACATATGTGGGTGAAGGGGACCACGCTGAATTTTATTGTTGATAGAAGAATCTAGAAGAACCTCATCTCAGCAAAGATCATCAAATAATTGTGATTTTCAACAACACCAAACCCACAACCATACAACATCGGGTGGCTTCACTAGGGATGATATCTCTGTGTCAACCAACAGTTTTTATTTTCATACATCATCCAACCCTTCAAGGATGAGGTACTATGTGATGTTCTTCTGGGCCAGCCATATATGTGGAAGCACCATGGTATTTATGAGTCTTGACCCCGTAGTGTCATTGTTACTCTAGGGGGTCATCTCTACATGATACCAGAGGTAGTTCCTACGATTGTCCCACCTAATAGTGTCGCAAGATAGTATCCCATACTACAAAATCCATCTTCTTCACAATCCTTTCAAAAGGTGAACAAAAGGACACTCCAACCACTGTAGCCTTAGTCGAAACACATTCTATCCAACAGAAGCAGGTCAACAAGATTGAATAAAAGTGTAAAAATTCATTTTTCACACATTCATCTCATTAGGTTCTCGACAACCTCCCATAAACCAAGCAACACAACTTCTCCAACAAGGCAAGAAACTCACCAAGGTCCAGATTCAGCAAATGCTTCCCCCTATCCCCTAGGAAGTCATCGAAATGGAGACCATTTATTCCTAAGGAGGGGGGATTGATCTAGGTAGATATCGGTGGCCACCCACATATTCCAACTGGCTCAAAATAGTTTTCTTACAACTTACTATTTTTAGCATTTTTTCGGTTCCTAAGCCTTCGAGGCCATTTTGAGGGCCCAAATTTTTTTTTATGACAAGCACCTCCTTGAGAGTCGAAGGCTCTCATTGAGCAACCTAAATTAATCTCCCCATCGATACCTTTCCAACAAGATATCGTATGCCAAAGTTACACCCCTGGGAAGTTGATACACCAAACTACCCAAACCGTGGTCCACAAAACTATTGGATTTTTATCTTCTCGGGTTAGGGTTTTGGATTTTATTTATCATATAAAGGCCTTTGGAGCCTCATTGTAAAATCATATTCTAGTGAATGTGAGTAGTTGTCACATATATTCTTAGAGATAAGATGACACCATTCTAGCAAGTCTTTCACTCTGTATTTCTACAGTTTTGTACATTTCTCTCATTAATACAAATTGTGTATTACTATATATCTGTGTTTATTGAAAAATTTATGTGTATCTCGTAATATCTCTGTACATTTCATTGTTATATATCTTCCTTCAATTCGATCTCAAAAACATAATATGGATCAGTGGTATCAGAGAAAGATGCTCTTGATTATTTTTCAGTGCATGTCCCCGACGAGGTCCGAGTATAGCAATGTTGGAAAAAGGGAAGACCCAGGGTTCAATGCTTCAACAACACACCAAAAAAACCTTAACTATCAGCCCTTTTGGCAACATTTGTGAATAAGGAGAAGTCTCACCCGAGGTAGAGGCAGGGGGGGTTATAAGACTCAGGTGTCCGTAACCAATCTGGGACATAGATCTGTGATTATAACACCTCTAAAGAGTACTTAGGAAAAAAATTCATCAATCTATTAGTCTTACTCACATTTCATATCAAACCCTAAGCATAGATCGACGCAATAACAATGACAAAATAAACATCGTACTTAGCATCCTAAGCTATATCTTTCACATTCAACATAAATAAAGCACTAAGCATCCACATATCTATCTATCATATATAAAAATCAATGCACTAAGCATATTCACAACATAAACATCATATCATAAATAAAACCATCAACACATGATATACGTGGTTCACCCCAGTGTGGGGCTACATCTACCAACTGCTTCTTCTTCTTTATTAGGCTTCAATCTCTTACATTCATCTGCTCATGTGTGCTAAGCCACAGAGCCAAGATTCGCACTGGAGAGGTGATATATGCACTAATCACTAGATCCACCTTCCAAAAATCAAGTCAAGGCACAAATCCAACTCCTCTATCGAGCACAAAGCCTTACATACATGTTCGGTTTCATAAAGAAACTCAGAACTACTTGCGTCTTCCACTTGTCCAATTACATTCTCCTCACTAAGATACTTCTACCTTACAATATTTTCTTATTTATGCTTTCACTTTATCTTACAAAAAGGCCTAATCATGGGTAAACCCATGGGCCAACATCCCATAAACCCTAATGAACCCCTTGTTGGGTCCAAAAAATAAGGGAGATCTCACGATCCCATTTCCTCCTGGGTGCTCCATCTTCGCCCAGTCTATCGAAGTCCAAAAAGTGGTCAAACCTGACCGATGTTTCCTTAAAACTTGGTCGAGGTCCAACAAGCCACCAACACTCACATGTGACTCATCCCGAGCCACTCAGATCTAGGCAGTGTTTCTTCGAAGGCCTCGAGCTTAGCTCAAGCTACCTCGACTTGCTGCTTTGCCTAAGCTTCCTGCTCAGCAAAATCCTGGATCATTTGCTCTGTAATAGGCCCTTCCAGGCATTGTTCCACTGTCACAACTACTTGGTCTAGTTGCAATCTTTGTCCTTCAATCTCTTCAAACAACGCGCAGGCTTCATCTTGCACCGGTTGTAGCCTCTATGTGACTTCCATTACTCTTCCCTGGATGGAAGTAATGTACTACTAGGTTGTGCATTTTTCTTTCAATATCTTCATTCTCTCGACTACCATGAGTGACTTCATATGTGCTTGAACTTTCAGTACCTTCTGTTGTGCCTCTTGTATCTATTCTTCTAGTTTCCTCAGCTCTGGATCTTCTGCGAGGCGTTCGTAGGTCTGCGTGATCCTATTTCTCAGCTTCTTACATTCTGAGGCAAGGGTTCTGATCCTTTCAACTGCACTCTTAGCAGCTTCCTCCCTCTGGTCGTGCATCTCCTATGGAGTGCTTGGTACTGCTTGGATCTCCAAATCCGTTACCCTTGCTTGAAGTTGTTGGATGGCCTCAAAAACCTTCATCACTTGAACCTCGAATTCCTCATGTTTCTCATGTGCCAAGCCTGGCACAAAGCGAAGTTCCCTGCTCACCACTTCTTTGACTTCAGTCTTCTCTGTGAGCATCTGGTCCTTTTCTCTCTGTATCTTTTCTTTGTCCTCCTCGAGCATCACCCAAAATTCGTCTTTCTCATTTTCATACATGGTTACACAGTACTGCGCAACTCGTAGTTGGTCTACGATCTCTTCTTTCTCTTTATTCAAGGCTTATGTAGCCTTTTCCTTCTCCTCTTGAACTCGTTGAATTCGAGCCTCTATTGCATCTTCTAATCTTCTCAATTGGGAGGGATCATCCCCCAATTTTGCAATCTCCAATGAGGAAGGCGCAGTAGGTACTATGTGGATAAATTGAATAGCTCATTATATCTCCTTCAGGTCCTTCTCGACCTTTACATACAACGCTTCTTTCTTTGCTCCATATCTCTACAAGAGATATTCAGATGCATCCTCCATCACTCCGCGTACCAAGCCGATATCATCCTCTGTGAGTGTAGCCTCTAGCTGGGGCTTACTAGCATGGGTCTTCCTTCTTTTCGAGGGTTTCTGTGGAGAAACCTACATTTTCTTCGATGTTTCTGTCTCGGTAGGAGGATCCTTCGGTGGTGTAGCTTTTCCTTCTCCTTGATTTTCTAGTTCTTCCCATCCTACTTCTTGATTTACGTCGTATCCTCCTCCTCCTGTGGGTGAGCCAAGTCCACTTTCTTCCAAGGCATTGTTCTCCTCATTAGTCTCTATGTTCTGAACTTCCTCCTTTTTCTTCTTTTTCTTCTCACTTGTCTCTCCTGCATGCTCGAACCGGGTGACCAAGGGGCTTCCTATGATGTCAGGGTCGTAGATTTCTGCATCATCAACAGGTGTCTGGAATTCCTCTGGCCATTCCTTCATGATCTGTTCCATATCTTCATATGTCAACTTGTAATAGGACTATAATTCTTCCTTTCTCTCATCGATACATGCAGTGATATAAATAAAATGTCGATCCGTGGAACTTAGCTAGTGGTCTATACTAGTGCAATGTGCATGATGTCATGTGCAGGAATGACTCAATGGAAACCTTCAGTTTCTAATAGTAGGCATGGAACATTGTTATCGAATTCCATTACCTCGACATGTCATTTGTATACCATAAGGTTGAGAACTTCGTGTCCAATGGTTTCAATGGTTCAATCTTCGAGAAGGTGGCTCCTTCTGACATTTTCCAAGTGACAAATGCAATCAACACGAGTAGCCAGCTGAAGTGGAACTCATATTCTTGATATTGCACTTCACAATATTATTTCTCAAGCTCGTTGACGAGGTAACTCGCCCAATTCATCTGCATCCCCTCCACCCATTTCCCTGCGAGGTCCACCATGAACCCGGTGACCTATGTGGGACGATTCTTTCTTATAATCTTGCCAGTTATAAGTTGGTAAATGAGGCACATTGTGCCATCCTGGATAGAGGCTACCTTGTATCCTTTTTTTCCCTTCTGAACTTCTTCATATGCCTCCTTGATGCGTTGTGCCAGAGAACGATATGAGGTCTTCCCTGGGTAGAACTACTGAGGGTCGGGTCCCTGCATACTCAATCCTGTAATCCGATGGATCAGTGCCAGATCCACAGTAATCCTCTTGTCGAGCGACATGTATCCACCATGATAGCATGACAACAAGATTTTAACGCAAGAGTTAACCTACTGATGTCGGAAGAAATGATTAATATTCATGACATTCAATATCGTGGACTGTACCATCTCCTTAATCCAAGGTTGAGATACTATCTGAGGCTTCTTCCCAGTCATCTTCATCAAATATCTATGGGGAACGAGCATGGCATGATTATTTATGTCTCCAAGGTTAAAGTTATTGTTCTTCAATGTCGGGATCTGTCCTAACTGAGTTCCCACTACGTGTATTCCATTCAGAATGTATGCGGTGATCAATGTGTATTCGAAGTCCCATGGAATGTTCTTGTAGTTAACTGTGCCAACCAAGGGTAGGATATAATCAGGTAAGATCGACGGGATCTGCTTCACATTAGCCAGATCATCGTGATGCTTACTTCTCTTCTCGTTCGTGGTGTTGGCACATTTCGAACAATGACCAGTCGAAGGGGAAGCCTCCAATCCTCTAGTCAACGATGCATGTGCTCCTTCAGACATAGCTTTATCAGACATAAATTTCTTCAGAACCTCTTCGATGGATTTCTCTAGCTCAATGGACTCGGCCAACATTCTCACTATTAACAAATAGGTTGGGGTAGGTGAATGGATAGCATGGTAGAAAAAATGGACAACGATGTCTCATATCATAGCTCGACACACACAATCACTTCGTTTTTAGCTCAGATAATTACAGGTGGAAAAAATTGGTCACGGTGCAGTGTCTGACGGGTTAAATAAGTGTGTGTCATAACATATTCCTCTAACAGACATGAATTCCTCTATCAATGAGAATCCATCCATTATGGTGTGGTCTCAATGTCCAACAATAGTCTATCCGCCCATAAATGCATTTCCTAGTTGTTCTAGAGCATCGTTCTAACGGTCGGGGTGCTTCCAACGGTCATATAGCTTCGCCAGGGCGAAGTCCCATTCTGCGTGGTTCCACTGTTCTGGCGAGGTTCAGAGCCTGCAAGCCTGCCTCCTACGAATTATTCTCTGTAACTTCCCATAGATTTTATAAGTTGGCTTTCTTCTTACTGAGCTTCCTTTCCTTCTTTCCTATGATCTGAGTCTCTCTAATTGTTTCTGTATTCCTCTTCCCATTCTTATTCTTAGTTTCTCCTATCATAGTGACTTTGCAGTGCTGATGTACTTTTGAGGGGTTCAAAGTTAATATTCCTCCTATTAATTTTTGGATGGATATACTTCTTTCTTCCATGGATAGTTCCTTCAAACCTTTTTTCATTCTTTCAACCTCGACAACTAATTCTCTTGCATTTTGTTTCTTTGACTTAACTTCTCATTCTTCTATCAGTCGATCTATTTTTCTAGTTATGAAATACCTTAGTTCTTTCTTTTTCTTTTTTGTAGCTTCTTCCTCTACTTTCCTTCTGATCTGATCTTTCTCAATCCAAGTCTTAGCTAGCAAAAGGGGGAAGGGGACGTTGTTCTCAACAAGCTTAATGACTTCAAATTCCTCTTTTGTCTATGTTCTATGGATGATAATAGGTACATTAGTAACTCTTCCACATAGGGTTATCATCCTTCCTTTAAACAAGCCTATCCTTCCCAATGAAGGTACAACAATAGACTTTCCTCAAATTTCCATGGTACCTTTTGTCATGATATCCACTTGTGTCTCCTCATCCAGGAAACAGTCTATGTCAAATTTTCCTATTCTTGTATCTATGCAATGTTTTTCCTTCAAGATCTCTGATAAATTGACATCTTTGTGATCATTCATCATTTCTTTTAGCTTTTCTAATGTAGTCTGAACTTTCTCTGATTTTCTAATATTCTCTCAGTCTCTTGATAGTTTTCATGTCTCATGTTCATCCTTTCAACTTTAGTAATCATCCTTGGGCAATCCTCAACCTCATGACCAACAATTTTACAACAAAGACAAATAGGACCTATACCAGGGCATTCCTTAGCAAGATGTCTCGGTCTTATGTAGTTATAACATAATGTCAATCCTCTCTTTCTTTTGTAAGTTCCCCAACTTCTCTTGTACTGCGCACTAGGATCACAGTGTTGGACCTGCAATTTTACAAAAATTCTTTCTAAGTTCCTGCATCCATTCATTATTCCAAAAATTCTTTCTATGCATAGGAATAACATATCTTTCTCTATTTCTATTAGCTTTACTTAGATCAACGTTTTCTTCTAACTGTGCCCTAGCTTTCAGACTAGGACAAAATATATCAAACATAACTAGATCCATGCTTTCGAAACAAAAATTTCCACTTATCTTACTCTATCAAAGCACAAAGCTTTACCTTTTTCAAGATCTTATCTCTTTTCTTCAGATCAGATTTCTCTTCTAACACAAAGCGTCACAAGTCAAGTAGAGTATTGCGCGCTACAACATCATATATACACATAGAGCTTATGTTTTATTTACTTCAATTCCCAGCAATCGCAGTTTGAGTCATGGCAAAAAAACCATTTGTTGGCATAGGGGAAGACCCAGGGTTCAATGCTTCAACAACGTACCAACAAAACCTTAACTATCGGCCCTTTTGGCAACACCTGCGAAGCAAGTGAAGTCTCACCCGAGGTAGAGGCAGGGGGGGTTACATGACTCAAGTGTCTGTAACCAAGATCGGACATAGATATGTGATTATAACACCTCTATAGAGTACTTAGTAACAACATTCATCAATCTATTAGTCTTACTCACATCACATATCAAACACTAATAACAAATTGACACAGTAGCAATGACAAAATAAACATCACACTTAGAATCCTAAGCTATATCTAGCACATTCAACATAAATAAAGTACTAAGAATTCACAGATCCATACCATGCATACCAATATGGGTATCAAATACTCCAAGCAACATTTGGTTCTGAAATATCATGGGACTCTACACAGATACATAAAAACTGAAATGGATTTTCTAGACATATCATCACTGTGAGATGCTTATTGATATGTTGTTAAAATTGAGCAGAAATTTAAGCTCCAGAACAAGCAAGAGTTGGATTCTACAAATCCATAAAAACCAAAGTATGGTAAATATGGCCCTAACAACTATCCTTTAGAAAATAATTCCAAGCCACCGAAGAAGGGTGACAGAAAGACGAAAAATGACACTTGGAAGTGGTATGATTTCCACAAAATCCCCTGGCACAACATTGATGAATGTCACTCAAAAAAATCATTGGTTGTTGAGATCAAAGAAAATGAGTTGAAACATGATTCACAATATAATTTAGAAAATAATGGGGGAAGACAGATCGTCGACACAGACCCCACTCTTGTTGTCGCAACCAAAACAATTCAACAAGAAGAATCATCAGATCCTAAAGAGGGGGAGTTCCTTTTTCATTCGTAGATGTAGGTGAAGGGGACCCCGCTTCATTTTATTGTTGATATTGGAAGCCAGAGTAACCTCATATCAGCAGAGGTCGTCAAACAATTGGTATTTCTGACAACACCACACCTGCAACCATACAACATCAGGTGCCTTTTCCATGGATGAGATCTATGTGTCATCCAACAGTGTCGATTCTCATAGGGCATCCAACCCTACAAGGATGAGGTATTATGTGATTTTTCCCTACTGGATGTCTGTGATGTTATTTTAGGACAACCATATATGTGGAAGCACCATTATATTTATGAGTCTTGAGCCCATATCTTCATTGTTACTCTTGGGGATCATATCTATAAGATACCAGAGGTAGTTTTGATTATTGTCCCACCTAAACAGTGACACAAGGTAGTATCCCATACTACAAAATTCAACTTCTTCATAATCATTTCAAAAGGTGAAAAAAAGGACACTGCAACCACTGAAGCCTCATTCCAAGCACCTTATATCCAGTAGAAGCAAGTCAAAAATATTTAAGCAAACTGCAAAGATTCCTTCTGCACACAACCATCTCATCAGGTTCTCGACAACCTCCCACAAACCAAACAACACAACTTCTCCAGCAAAGTGAGTAGCTCACCAAGGTCCAAATTTATCAAAAACTTCCCCCTCTCCCCTCGGAACTCAATGCAATGGACACCATTTATTCCTAAGGAGGTGTTGAGCACTCAACAAACCCTAAAAAGTCTACATAAAATTTCACTTTTTGGGTACCACTTGATCTTTTGGCATTGTCTGATATGAAAAATGTGTTGTTTTCTTATCATTTTTTATTTTCATTAAGTCTTTAAAATATTTCTTGGATATATGAAAATCATTAACTTAAAAGAATAGTATCTAAATTAGAAAAGTGACAGTCAAAGTTTTCCCAGGCGTGCTTAAGGAATTTGGCATCGGAAAGGATTAAGCGTGAAAGAAAAGGCTAGAGAGAACCAAAGTTGTCAAGCCCCGATATTCATCGGCGTCGGAGAATGGACATTTCCTTTCGTGAATGATCTTCATAAAGGATATCGTTGATGACCGGTTCTCTCGGCATCGGTGAAAGGTTAAAAGAATAAGCATTGAATGAAAATGAAATAATAATCGTCGATTGTCGACTTCTGAAACATTTTTGGTATTGAGAGATTCGAAGGACGATAAACCATGAAGAAATTGTGCGCTAGTTTTATTCCCAAGGCTGTCGAACACTCTCCCAGCATCAACATTCGTAGTGTCAAGCTTAGTTTAGTGTGTTAAAATTAAACAAAGCCCCGAGTCCGACCATCACCCATAAGTTAAATTCTCAGTCGTTAGTGCCATGTATCATGAGTCAACAGTGCCACGTCGATACCATACAATGAAGACAATCAGCGTCGGAATTATTCCAATAGGATACTGACAGAAACATGCATAAGAATATCATCGATTCTCGATCTTCCCACTAATAAGATGATGCGATGGGATGTTTTATCTCTAATATACACTAGATATGACACATTTAAAGGTTGGTTAATTCCAGAATCTCGCACTAATTGCTAATTCATGCGCAAATCAAAGGACCATTTGAACCTGTTGATACAATGCATTTTCCCCCCCTACGCCTCTGCCGTCACCCCACGTAGAATTTATTTACAGAGATTAAGAGGTATATTGTTTTGAATTTCACCCATTACTCGTATTAAATAGTTGATACGACTGGTAGGATCTCTCCCGTTATATTCTCCAAGTCATTGAAAACATGGTTATTATGTGCATGAAAGAATCTAGATAATATAGAGGAGTGAGATGAGCAGTCTAGGGATACCTTCCAAGGTCCAGTGAGTATAAAAACAACAATTTAGCAAGTGTTACATGTATGTACCGGTCTATGGATGTTTTATAATTAATTTCATACGTGTTATTCAATGTCACCCTGTAAACCTGCCTAAAGACTGTTTTTGGTTGCAAGAATGATGCCTCTGAAGAAGCCAAACACCAGGAAATATCCAAGAGCACCAAATATACAGGAACCAGAGGTGGGATAAGGTTCCTCCCTAGCGGTGGTGAGACAATTGGAAATCGCTCCAAAATCGGTGCCCGTCATCAAAACCACCACCAAGAAAGCTTGCGTTCAACCCCCGACCTTTGGAGACACAGAGGCAAACATTGGGACCAAGACAGTATTCCCGCGTTGGGAAGAAATTTTCAAGAATATTAAGTGGGAAGAAATACCCAAATATACTCTGCAAAATGATCCTGATACGAGAAGACTCGACGATGAATTCCTCCTGAATTTCTAAAAGGCGTATCTACACATGGTGGCAAGGAGGACTCTGGTATTTCCCTGCATTGAACTCATAAAATGGCTTATTGATCACATTGACACACAATTTGTTTTGATTAACGATGGAAACGGCGGGTGTGTTGGGGATTTCCTTCCATTAGAAGTGCAGAATTATTACAAGATCAGAGATCTAGAAGAGCGGTTGAATACTAATTGTTTTTTGAGCTTCTATGAGAAACACGATACGAGTAAGGCGATGGCTTCCTGGTGGAGAGAGGATACAAATTTCACCAATTGGACATCTAGCAGGTACCCGACGACTAGCCTTAGAGAGCCTTACATCTATCTAATGTCCTTCCTCTGTAGATTTCACGAGGAAAAAGAAATAACCCTGATTCCACAATGTAACGCCATGTTTCCCCCAGTCTGTAAAAATAACTATATTGGCCAAGAACTATGGCAAACTCAAATATGTGAATGTTTGACTTGATGGACCTTTGTATAAAAGGTCAATGAATGCAAATTATGTTATGAATATGTGTTGCATGACTGTTGGGAGAGGGATGTGCTAAAAATATACCACGATGGCTAACGAGAGGTGGTGGAAGGGACCTGGAAAGGTTGCGTTAACTTCCACCGAGCCAATACTGTATTGGTTTATACTTGCTCACAAACCAAAGCATATCTCTGATCCTGGAATGGATTTTCCATCAAATTGGTAGGTGGGGAGGCTCCTCAAGAGTTAATGAGGGGATGGGGGTGAACCTCCCATCCGTAATATCCCTCAGACCTAACCATAGACGACGGAATTCGCGCCACACGCAACCTTACAGATAGAAATTGGCAAGAGAGGAAATGTGGTAAAGTGGGAATAGTGTGCACAACAAGGATCGCGAAGAAGACTGGAGAAACCCTGGAAATGAAGGGAGTTCTAAATATCAGGAGAAGGAGAGTAACCTTCATCGTTGATTTTCTGTCGAGATGGAAATAGGAGACTGAACCTCAAAGCATCGTGGTCTAGCTTGGGGGTGGCTAGTGGTAAATACGTTTGGAGTCACTGAGCCTACGGTTGGGTGGAAACGAGCACCCCTCCCAGCAATTGCATCATGCCTGTTAGATTTTATAAGTGTTCTATACCTTGTATTTTGAACTAAATATCATAAATTCATGCTTGTATTTGTATGCCCATAATAATTCATGTGTAGAATGATTGTCTGGTGTTTTAAACTGGAGAAAATGGATGCATGTGTATGTTTATATGTCACCATTGGTTTGTGTATAAATGGTTAAGTATGGAAACCTTATGCAAGGAAGGATAGTTCTCTAAGGTCTCGGAGTCATGGGAGCTTGAAGCCCCGAGAAGTTGAATTTTGTGATTCAAGCTTAGAAGGGATAGCAAGCCCAATTATAGAAAGAGGGAATACCCTATCATTTGGTAAACGAACGGTCAAAATCCTTTTGGGAATACCCCGGATATGTCAAAACTGATGGATCTAGAGAAGAAGTGTAGGCATCAACACCTCGCCCCTTTTAGCCTTCGCAAGTAGCGATGGGACCTAGGACCGTAGATCCAAGGATCTGACAGAGCCCTTATGATCGTCGATCTTAGCCTTTGTATGGGCAGGAGAGTAGCATTTCACTGACTCATGACTTGGAGTAGTCAAGGGTAGGACTGCATGAACTCGTGATTCGTGAGATCGCGACATAATCATGGTTGTTGGATCCAGGGTATGGGAGGACCATTGGATCAGAACTTTCATGGTTATCGCCTATCGGGGGTTTGAAACTTGAGTGAGTTTCCTTTCGGTTGTGGAAGTCGCAAAAAGCCGAGCACCAAGGGCTCATGCAAGCATGCGACCCATCCTTAAGTGGGGACTGCATGGTTGGCAAGTAGCATGTGCGTGTGGCTTTGGCAGAGTCCACGCAACATTGAATTCTCGCGTCTTGGGGATTCTCCAAAGAGGAGCACGAGAACTCAACACCTCAATTGGCGAGGTTGCGAAGTGGTGATAGTGTTTGGCCTAGCCCACGGTTACAAGTAGCAGGCGCTAGTGAGGAGGGAGCCATACCCATGTGGCATCTCGGGTATCGGTGTTTGGAGAAAGGGGAGACGAGGATCTCAATTTTTGACTCATGAGTTACGAAAGGCGCTTGCGCTAAGTCCAGCTTGTGGTTGTTTGGGGAAGTTTAAGGAAGGAGAAGGTCTGTGTTAAGCCCCATAGAAGTCTCTAGGATTCTGTTCCTTGAAGGAAAAGAGGAAAAGTCTAGGTTGTTGTAGTGGGTGTGTGACAAATTGGTATCAGAGCATGGATAAAACAATTGGCCTACTTGGGCTCATGAACGAGTTGCACAGAAACTCCATTTGAAGTACTCTTAAAAGGAGGAACCCTCTATCTTAACCCCTTTAGAAAAATCCGAAGTTAAGAATGAAAATTCCTACTATGTGTGCGTTTGAAAAATATGAATTATGCACTAATTGTGAATGAATATAATGTTGACTAAGAATAAGCATTTTCTTGCACAACAAGAGGATGATCAACCACAATAAACAACATATGCATCGAATGGTGATGCACCAAGAAGTGGGGGATGGCTCCCACAACAGAGACGAAGAGTCTGACGAAAGGAGAGCGGTAGAGACCCCTCCCGATCTAGCTGAGACTATGAGAAGCCTCATGGTCGAACTACAAAGCTGCAAGGCTAACAAAGAGAGGTTGATAAAAGAGCAAGAGAAGTAGATAGAAATTAATGCAGTCTTGTTGTAGAGTTTATCCGACATACAAAGACAATTACAACATGAACCTGACACCAGTCACGCGGACCGACGATAGACAAAGAAAAGTCAAATTCCACCTAGGATACATAAACGTGGTCTTTCAAGTGGCCATACTAGGAAGAGAACCTCAAGAAAGGTCCACCCCAGAGATACGGGACAAGCGTTGGATGATTCCTCTAGAAAGAAATTTGGCGACCCGGAGGGATCTTCTAGTAGCAGAACTAGCTCTTATTCCTGAAGAAAATAGAAGAAGCGAAAGCATTCCAAGAGTCACAATCTCGAAGAATTCAAGAAGGACAAACCACCCTCTTTTGATGATGAAATAAATAAAGGGGAGGAAGCGAAGGCCTGGTTTCTTGGACTAAAGAAGTATTTTAGAGTCCATGACTTCTCAGAAAATTTGAATGCTCGAGTAGCCACTTTCAACTTGAATGGAAAGGATTCCATTTGGTGGGAAGACGTTAAGAATGTGAAAGGGATTCACAAAGAGGACCTATCTTGGGAACGGTTTGAGAAATACTTCAGAAACAAGTTTCTGTCGGAAAAGTATTTCAACGAAAAGGCTAAAGAATTCTATGAACTCAAGTTGGGGAAACACACCATAGAGGAATATGTCAGCAAATTCCTCGAATTGCTGAGGTACGTGCCCTATATAAAAGTAGAGATGGAAAAGGTGCAACGTTTCATCAGTGGACTACCTAAGGACTATTAGAACAGGATTGAGTTTGACGAGCCAAAGACCCTAGAAGACACTATCTGAAAGGCAATATATTGTTATGAACAACTGGGGCATCGGACAGAACCTCGCGA
This sequence comes from Picea sitchensis, assembly GCA_010110895.2. Taxonomy (NCBI): domain Eukaryota; kingdom Viridiplantae; phylum Streptophyta; class Pinopsida; order Pinales; family Pinaceae; genus Picea; species Picea sitchensis. Next base: position 84,566 of record SNQJ01S0024670.1, on the reverse strand, counting down.
AAACTGGAAGCAGAAGAATAGTTCGGGATTCCAGAAAAAGGGGTTTAAATCCCCAAGATTTAAAAACTATAAGAAGGACTCAAGGATGGGCTTCCCAACCCGAAGTGTACACTAGCAGAATTTCCCCTCCTAGAGTGGAAATAAACCTTCTGTATCTACCTCATAAAAGATTGATAACCCAAAGAGAGAACCCTTGAAATGTTGGGGTTGTCGAGGGACTACCCGCACCGACAACAGAACAGTCGGAGAATTTACAATGTTCAAGAAGATACCACCGTCAATGACGTGCCTAGGAGTGTGCTGCAAATTTATGAATCCTTGGATAATAAATAAGCTAACCACCAAGCTTCAGTGGTGGAGATGGAAGGTACGATCACCAACCATCTAGTTTCTATTCTAATTGACCCTGGTTCAAATTTGAGTTATATAGCTCTTAAGGCTATTGATAAGTGTAAATTATAGCCACATAAACACACCAAGCCATGGATGGTACAGTTAGCCACTGGCACCAAAAGAAAGGTAGTGGAGGTCATACCAGCTTGCCAATTCACTATGGGTGAATTCCCCACCCAAGCAACCCTTAACATACTACCCCTAGGATCATATGAACTGTTTATTGGAATGGACTAGCTAGCCCCATATAAAGCTAGATTGGACTGTTACCATAAAACTTTAGAGTGTGTAGGTGAAGAAGGAAGAAGGATAACCCTTCGAGGGATCCAAAAACCTGTCTCGGTGAGACGAATATCAACCCTTCAAATGAGAAAGTATTGTAGAAAGGGATGTCTACTTTATGCGATACAGGTGTTGGAATCGATTGAACATGAAAAACCAAGCCTCGAAGACCACCCCACACTAAGAGAATATAGAGATGTATTTCCATAAGAGGTACCGGGTCTACCTCCGAGAAGGGATATTGACTTCTCGATAAAACTTGCATCGAGAGCAGTGCCAATGTCTAGGACACCCTACAGGATGAGCACACCCGAGCTTGTTGAGCTTAAATTACAACTAAAAGAAATGATGGACAAAGGCTATATCTAGCCCAACATGTCTCCATTGGGAGCACCGATTCTGTTTGTAAAGAAGAAAGATGGTACCCTCCGACTATGTATAGATTATAGACGACTAAACAAGGTAACCATAAAGAACAAGTACCCCTTACCCAGGATTGATGACCTGTTAGATCAGTTGGGAGGTGCTTCCATCTTCTCAAAGATTGACTTGAGATCTGGATACCACCAAGTCCGAATCAAGGGTGAAGACATCCACAAAACTGCCTTTAGGATGAGATATGGTCACTATGAATTTGTGGTAGTACCATTCAGATTAACCAATGCCCCTGCCACCTTTATGTGCTTGATGAACAATGTGCTCAACAAATTCCTAGACAAATTTGTACTGGTTTTTATTGATGATATATTAATTTACTCCAAAAATAGAGAGGAACATGAGGAATATCTTAGACTCGTGCTTCAAGTTTTAAGAGAACATCATCTCTATGCCAAATTTAGCAAGTGCAAATTTTTCCAGAAGCAAATACATTACTTGGGTCATGTCATATCTAAAGAAGGAGTAGCAGTATACCCTGACAAGACCAGGTCCATCATGGAATGGCCTACTCCAAAGGATGTTTCAGATATCAGATCCTTTATGGGCTTAGCAGGATACTATAGGAAATTTATAAAAGGATTTTCCAAGATTGGTTGCCCAATCACTGTCCTCCAGAAAAAGGGAGACACAAGAATGTGAAGAAATATTTCAATCCCTAAAACATCTACTGACCCACGCACTTGTGTTGAAGATCATTGATCCCAAAGATGACTTCCTCGTGTGCATAGATGCCTACAAAGAAGGGCTCAGAGGAGTCCTTATGCAAGGAGGAAGTGTAGTCTGCTATGAATCCCAAAAATTGAATGAGCACGAAGTCAACTATGTGACCCATGATCTAAAACTGGCTTCCATAGTGCATGCCTTAAAAATGTGGAGGCATTACCTCCTGGGAAGAAAATTTGTACTTATGACAGACCACTGTGGATTGCGATATCTATTTTACCAACCAAAACTCAATGCTAGACAAGCTAGGTGGATGGCCCTTCTTAGTGACTTTGATTTCGAAATCAAACATATCAAGGGAAAGGAAAATAAGGTGGTCGATGCCCTTAGCAGAAGTATGAAAACAATTCATCTGGCAGCGGTGAGCACCTGCAAGACGAATGTCAAGGAAAGAGTCAGGAATGCACAAGAGACAGACACATTCTTCCAGACTGTGACCTCATATCTAGAGCAAGAACCCACAAGAATAAAATATGAAGGCTACCAGATGATAGATGGAGGTCTACTAACTTACAAAAATAGATTGTATATTCCATAATGTGATGACTTGAATAGGTTCATAATGGATGAACTACATAAAAGACCCTATATTGGTCATCCCAGATACCAGAAGATGATCACAGCCACCAGGAAACAATTCTATTGGCCCAGATTGAAGAAAGGCATAGCTGAGTACTTAGACAAATGCATAGAATGCCAACAGGTTAAAGAAAAACACCGACACCCAACAGCATTATTACAACCTCTACCAATCCTAGAATGGAAGTGGGAAACCGTTTCCATGGATTTCATCACCGGATTACCAACATCAACAAAACAGAATGATGCCATCATGGTAGTGGTGGATAAATTGAGAAAGTCTGCCATTTTATCCCTGTCAAATCGACTTGCAAGGAAATCAATATCACCAACATATTCATGAAGGAGATATTTAGACTACATGGTATGCCTAAGGAGATCGTGTCTGACAGAGACACGAAATTTACTTCCAAATTTTGGAAATCCTTGATGGTTGGTCTGGAGACCAAATTACTGTTTAGCACAGCCTGTCATCCTCAAACCGATGAACATATGAAAAGGGTGAACCAAATATTAGAATACATGCTAAGAATGCATGTAATGCATCAACCCAAAAAATGGGAATATTACCTGCCGCTAGTGGAATTCGCCTACAACAATGGCTACCAAGAATCCCTGAAGATGAGCCCTTTCAAAGTCCTCTATGGTAGACCGTGCAATAATATAGTCAGTTGGAGTAATCCCATGAACAAAGTTACTATTGGACCCGACATGTTGAAATAAATGGAACAACAAGTGACTCAGATAAAATAGAATCTAAAGGTCACTCAGAACAGATAGAAAAGTTATGTCGACTGAAAGAGAACTCCGAGAGAATTCAAGATGGGATACCACGTATATGTCAGAGTTAGGCCCAGGAAGAGTTCCCTGAGGATGGGAGCTTGTTCCAAGTTGGCCCCTCGGTATTGTGGACCCTTCAAAGTTCTAGATAGAGTGGGACCTATAGCCTATAGGCTAGCACTTCCTCCCACAGTAAAAGAACATAATGTTTTCCATGTTTCATTATTGAAGAGGTATGTACATGATTCTAATCATATAATTGACTGGTCTATGACCCAGGTGGAACCGGAGGGAGAATTCCTGCTAGAACCTCAATGCATACTGGACAGAAAGGAAACCCCACTTAGGAACCGAATCGTTGCACAGGTCAAGGTGCAGTGGAAACATTTTGGCCCAGATGAGGCTACATGGGAAATGGAAGATGCCATGAAACATGCATATCCAATTTTGTTTACTTCTACACATACATGTCATATTGATAGATAATAACATTGATCACGATGTTCCTTTAAGGGGGAGGGAATTGTAATACCCTGTTTCCCCCAGTCTGTAAAAATAACTATATTGGCCAAGAACTATGGCAAACTCAAAGATGTGAATGTTTGACTTGATGGACATTTGTATAAAAGGTCGATGAATGTAAATTATGTTATGAATATGTGTTGCATGACTACTGGGAGAGGGATGTGCTAAAAATATACCATGATGGCTAATGAGAGGTGGTGGAAGGGACCTGGAAAGGTTGCGTTAACTTCCACTGAGCCAGTACTGTACTAGTTTATACTTCCTCACAAACCAAAGAAACTCTCTGATCTTATAATGGATTTCTTGTCAGATTGGTAGGTGGGGAGGCTCCTCAAGAGTTCATGAGGGGATGGGAGTGAACCTCCCATCTGTAACAACCCTCAGACCTGACCACGGATGACAGAATTCGTGCCACACGCAACCTTGCAGATAGAAATTGGCCAGAGAGGAAATGTGGTAAAGGGGGAATAGTGCACGCGACAGGGATCGCGAAGAAGACTGGAGAAACCCTAGAAACATATGGAGTTTTGAATATCAAGAGAAGGAGAGTAACCTTCGTCCTTGATTTTTTGTCGAGATGGAAATAGGAGACTGAACCTTAAAGCATCATTGTCTAGCTCGGGGGTGGCTAGTGGTAAATCCATTTGGAGTCACTGATCCTATGGTTGGGTGGAAATGAGCACCCCTCCCAGTAGCTGCATCAAACTTGTTATCTTTTATAAGTGTTCTATACCTTGTATTTTGAGCTAAATATCATAAATGAATGCTTGTATTTGTATGCCCATAATAATTCCTGTGTAGAATGATTGCCTGGTGTTTTAAACTAGAGAAAATGGATGCATGTTTATGTTTATATGTCACCATTGGTTTCTGTATAAATGGTTAAGTTTGTAAACCTTATGCAAGGAAGGATAGTTCTCTAAGGTCTCGGAGTCGTGGGAGCTTGAAGCCCCGAGAAGTTGAATTTCGTGATTCAAGCTCAGAAGGGATAGTGAGCCCAATTATAGAAAGAGGGAATACCCTATCATTTGGTAAACGAATGGTCAAAATCCTTTTGGGAATACCCTGAATATGTCAAAACTGATGGATCTAGAGAAGGATCGTAGGCGTTAACACCTCTCCCCTTTTAGCCTTCGCAAGTAGCGATGGGACCCAAGACCATAGATCCAAGGATCTGACGGAGCCCTAATGACCGTCGATCTTAGCCTTTGTATGGGCAGGAGAGTAGAATTTCACCGACTTGCGACTTGGATTAGTCAAGGGTAGGACTGCATGAACTCATGATTCATGAGATCGCGACATAATCATGGTCATTGGATCCAGGGTATGGGAGGACTGTTGGATCAGAACTTTCAAGGTTATCGCCTATCGAGGGTTCGAAACTTGATTGAGTTTCCTTTCGGTTGTGGAAGTCACAAAAAGTTGAATGCCTAGGGCTCATGAAGGCATGTGACCCATCCTTAAGTGGGGACCGCATGGTTGACAAGTAGCGTGTGTGCATCACTTTGGCAGAGTCCACGCAACATTGACTTCTCCTGTCTCGGGGATTCGCGAAAGAGGAGCACGAGAACTCAACACCTCAACTAGAGAGGTTGCGAAGTGGTGCTAGTGTTTGGCCAAGCCCACGGTTATAGGTAGTAGGTGCTAGTGAGGAGGGAGCCATACCCGCATGAAATATAGGGTATCGGTGTTTGGAGAAAGGGGAGAAGAGGATCTCGATTTCTGACTTGCGAGTTGTGAAAGGCGCTTGCGCTAAGGCCAGCTTATGGTCATTTGGGGAAGTTTAAGGAAGGTGAAGGTCTACGTTAGGCCCCATAGAAGTCTCGAGGATTCTGTTCCTCGAAGGAAAAGATGAAAAATCTAGGTTGTTGTAGTGGGTGTGTGACACACAAGACCACCGGTTGGATCGCTGACAGGTGCAATGATTCAACCAAAGGCATGTCGGGTATCTGTAGGAAGAGGTGCACCTATTCCTTTGAGTGAATTTATAAATATATATAGTGATGATGAGAGCATGGAGACATCTCTTGAGACCCCTGTGTAGATCCAAGAAGAAAAGGGACCTGATAAGGTTGCTTCTCTTGATCCTGAGGCCCAGACCCAGGAAATCCCATGAAAGGAAAAATAAGTCGAAAATGTTCCTGACACAACGAACCTGAAAGCACCAGAGACCCGAGCCGATGATCTGAAGGGTAAGTCAAAATTGAACGAGCCAAAAGGAGGATTCCCACAAAAGGAAGTCGACGATTCCACTGTCGACGAGCAATTAAGTATCGGGTCTTTTGTCAACGTCTCTATTTCGCTTGATACTCAGATCCCTTATAAGCGACAGGAAGAGGCCAGGCCCTCGGAGTACAATGAGAAAGTTCAAGAAAACGATATGGAACATGTATACACCACTAGAAATCTGGGAAACACACTTACATGGGGTGATCAGCATATTCCTGAATTGGTGGATGAGGTGGCCGATATCTATGTGATCTTCTACGATCGAAAGAAGAGGGCCATCATCCAAAGAACCACGAAGAAATTAAGAATCATATTAGATCACTCTATCCTCATCACCACAGAGGAGGATTTGATAAACACATAAAATGCCAGAACATCCGAGCTCATCAGCATGGGGATGGCGATTTTGGATGCCACCCTGGATAGAGCTAAACGAGATGAAAAAGAGTTGGTCTCCACCCTGAAGGAGAAGAACATTTGTGCCACTTGGATGAATACTATAAGGGAACCAATCATACCGCGGTTTATCTGAGAAGCGAGTTTGAAGCGTCTTACAATAGGTTCACACACGAGCGACACTTGTTCACTGCAAAGATAGTTGAGCTCTAGGAAGACACTCTCATGGCTCTCACAAAATGAAAGGATATGGAGTGATGGCATGAAAGGGTGCATCAAGCCGTAGAAAGACTTGAATACATTGATGCAATCCATCATGGTCGAGATAAAGAAGAACATGGCATCTGGGTGTTGGGAAAAAGTAGTCTTGATCGTATGAAGCGATTGGTCGAGTATAGGGCTAAGATATCTCAGGAACCACACAGATAAATTCAAAATCAATGGGGAAAATGTGAGAAACATTGGGGTAAAATCAAAAAAGAAATGAAGGATAAAGGACTCCCCAAGTTCGGCGGCCCTGCCAACTTCATCGACTTATGCGACATAGTCGAATCGCATGCCAAGCAGGATTCACTATGGGCCGAAGAGCTAGCCAAGGTGACTGATACGTCGCCAGGACAAGTGAAAATATTTATGGAACATCCAATGAAGTCTCAAACTGTGCTACAACAATTAAACACTAGTCTAGTGAAGTACCGAGCGCATGCGGTAGAGATCAGAGGATTCTACGCGGCTCCGATGAAGTAGCACAGGTTTCCATGGGCTCAAACTTGCAAGGAGATTTTTATCAGTTGGTCAGAGTATGAGGAAATTCACTCTTTCAAGTGATATCTCAAGTTGAATGTTAAAGAAACTGTTAGAAGAGGACACCACATGGAGAATTTTTTTTTGTTCAAACTACACTTAGCTGTTATTTTCAGTTGGATTTTATGTTATAAATAAGAACATCGACCAATTAGTTAGAGGTCGATGGTTGTTGCAAGAACTCTTTCTTTCTGCTTGTTAAGAATTATTTTGAAGTTGCTTTGAATTGATAAGTCCTTCTGGACCAGAGACAAGTTATTTTCATCAACTACATATGTGATTGGACATGGAGAAGAACTATTTCCTATTCTGTTTCATGAATGATGTTGTAATGAGTAAGATCAATTAATTTTGTTGTCAAGTTATCTGGTGCAATGTTTTTCTTTTCTTTTCTTTAATGATGAATGTGAATCGTTGTGTTATTATGTGATGAATGATTATGGTAGATGAATTATTTTTCTTGCCATTATCTTATTGCATATGTGTTTTCTTTCTGGTAATTAGTATCTCAGACAGTAATTGGATGCGAACATGGTTAATGTATTAGTACTAGGCATGTGGTGTAAAATTGTTGTTTGCATGCTTGAGCAGCGGGTTATCCCAAGTTCATCCTTTTCCCCTTAGTTAATCTTAATTATATTTTGTTTCCAATTTGGTTTATACCATCTTACATGTCATATTTTTTTTTGTTTGTTAATTTGTGCAGGACCTGCGATTAACCTGTGGCTTGAGAAACCGCGACTCAGGGGCATCTAAGCCGTCAAAATCACCCGGGGATCGCACCCGGCCTGAGCCACACCAACCCTTAACATGGTTG
>SNQJ01S0024670.1:59282-76550 GCA_010110895.2 Picea sitchensis | reverse complement strand
GATCGCACCCGGCCTGAGCCACACCAACCCTTAACATGGTTGGATTTTTTGTCCCCGCAGGTTTCGAACCGGTGACTTTAACATCACGGAGTGGCTTAACAACACACTCCGTCACCGACTGTCCTACACCTCGGGGACATCTTACATGTCATATTTGTCCCACCCAAGAGAAAATACAAAAAATAGATAGTCCAAACTGAAGGTAGAGCCTTCACAAGAAAACGTAAATCCCATCGATAACTTTTCTAGATCACAAGATCTGGAGAACCATTCCACTTCAAACGCTGCAGAGTCTAATTAGGCCTCGGTGGAAGGTTTGGTTCCTATTGTTGAATCAAGGGATTTAAGACCCATCAACAAAATTGGCACTAGAAGGAGGGCCCAAGAATGAATGGTTGGATATATATTCTACAGAGTATTTCAAACAACCTATAGATTCAAAACAGCCCACATGCATGGATAGTCATTCCCAAGACATCTGACACAGGCTGAGTAATCCTAAAAAGAGTAACTCACCCCAGCCCGAGGGAACCTTTTCACCTTGAAATACCTTATGCTCTTCCTCATGAGGAGGTAAATCAATTCAGAATAGTCACAAGAGCCTACGCCCAACAGATCGTTGCGTTGTCCTTAGCTCCCATACTCCCTCAAAGAAAACAACAAAGCAAACTAGTGGTTAGTACTCCCGACGAGGTTTCCATGCACTCGGTAGAAGACTTAATAGATTTTGCAATTACCAAAATCCAAGATCCTCTTGATTTGATACCTGAAATTCCAGCCGACGACGTCTCTGAACCAGACGATTTTTTAGAAGAGGAAGAGTTTAACTCAGAGTCTAAAGATATGGAAGGAAACAATGACCATAATCATGAAAGGGGGAACCCACCTATGAACAATCAACCCTGGTTGCTCAGAGATGCTTTGGCCCTCCCGGAACCAATTCATAACCTTCTCTGACATCCAAAGAAGTTGCTTCCTAAGTTCGATCCCAAAACCTCTAGATTTCATGAAGATCATATCAAGAAATTTATACTAGCGATCAGGCTTATGAATGTCCAACATGAAGACGTAGTATGCATAATTTTCTCCTATACGTTTGAAAAATCATCTTCCATGCGGTACTTCAATCTACCGATAGGATCTATAACCAACTAGACGAGGTTCCAGAAATATTTTTAAGACAAATTTGCCAAAGAAAATACTACGAAATCTATGATGGACAAGTTGTTCACCACCACCATCAGTTTGAAATAAAGGGTCAAAGACTTCAATCAAAGATTTATGACCATCTTGAACAAGTTTCAGCCAGAAGCTAAGCCAACTCAGAAATTTCAAATCGAAGTTTATGCTAATTCTCTCCCAGCTTCTATTTCCATGTTCGTAAAGAGGGCTGCTAAACGAACTCTAGATGAGAATTTTAAAGAAGCCAAAACAATAGAATTCCATATGAAAGGGTGTAAATAATTCCATGTTTCTTTAGTTAAGAAAGAATCTCAACCTCCTCCCAGGAGAGGATTCCTTTTGACTATACCGTCGTGGAAACAAGCATAACAGAATCTCGACAAGGGTAATGGAGACATAGAAGATCTACAACGCATGGTTAAGAAAGTATCAAACGAGATCATAGATATGAAGAGAAAAGTAGGGGAAGGAAACCAAGGCCAAAGGCCCTATAATCCTTTCTTTAAAAGGAACCCACCGTTCAAGGTGATTGAGCCTCCCCTAGCTAACTTAAATATTGATCTAGGGAATATAGCATATGATTTTTTCTGTACATATCACCAGGAAAACCACTCTGAAAGAGACTACCCTCAATGGGTGCATGCCATGAATTTGATGGCCAATTTATTTCTAGACAAAGTCTCCCTGTCCGAACAACCAAGCAGTTCAGTTATGAATATTGATGACCAAGAAGAGATTGATCCACCACAAGATATATCCATGTTGATATGGGATCCCGACCTGATCATGCCTTCTGACGACCTGTTTGAGTCTCAAGAACCACCCGTCGAGGTCTTGGTGGTGCAGACATGCAATAAAGGTCCACGTATCTCAAAAGATATCGCTTCTACCCAAACTTCGAGAAATAAGACAACTCCCGATCACCCGAAAGCACCTTCTGCTCCCAGTAAAAAACCTATAAGCATCCATACCCGATAATCGCCCAAATTGGATTACAACATAGTTGAATATTTGAATAAGTTAAGGGACAACATATCATTCATGGACATATGTAGGATCTCTCAACAGAAGGACTTCCTACTACAAGCTTTGAACTCAGTAGAATACCCTACGACTGGCAATGGTCAAGAAAGAAATCTAGCTTCCACAGACCCAGTAAATAAACCAACCGTGAATACATGTTCGGAAGATAAGAAGGGGAAGCCTTTTGTCCCACCTTTCCTCTTAACGTTCGAAGTTTTCAAAAGGAACCTCCATAATTGTTTGGTATATTCAGGAGCATCTTCCAACATTATTCCCTTATCTATTTGCAAAAAAATAAATTTCGTTCCTCTACAGAGCGATAAACATGTGATACAGCTAGACAGCACCCAGGTTAAATTCATAGGGGAAATCGGAGATGTGATGACTAGAATAGAGACACATCCTAAGTTTGTACAATTGATTGGCATCATTGTAGTAGACATCCTAGAGGCCTATGGGTTATTACTAAGCCAGATTGGTTTGAGAATTTAAATGGTTACTTTAGCATAGACTGGGTACACCTTTGGCTACCACTGAAGGGATACAAGAATATGATCAGAATCGATAGGGAGATATATCTGAAACATACGGTCACTGGTCTAGAAGCCCTGAACGAACCCTCATCCACATATTTCCCCATGATGAGCAATTATTCCTACGATTCCCACTTTAGAAAATTTTCTCCTCTCTTATCCGATGTCCCCCTCACTCAAAATTTTGAAATGGTCTTTCAAGAGAAATCACTAATACCAATAGAAGACACCCTCTTCTTCCAAGACCCTGCGTTAGAAATTACAGAACAAGAGATAGGAGAGCTAGAAAGTAATAAGGAAGAAGAAAAGGGCAATTGTCGTTCACAAATTTGGACCATATACTTTGATGGATCTAAATCGCAGGAGGTATCAGGGGCAGGGTGCATCCTCATTGATCCAAAAGGTAAACATTATTTCATGTCCTGTAGACTAGAATTTGAATGCACCAATAACACCATCGAGTATGAAGCTCTAGTACAAGGGTTGAAGAAATCCATAGACTTGAACGTCAAGGAATTGAAATTTTTTGGGGACTTAGAGATTTTCATTGGACAAGGAATAATATACATTGCAATTCCTCGCACCTGAAGAATTATCAGTAGGAAGTGCATAGGTTAATGGAGAATTTTGAATCTTTCAATATTACCGCGATCCCCAGAGCAAAGAACATCCTTGATGATTCCCTGGCCACAACTGCTTTCAAGGTTGTCACCTCTAGAATACTATGAAGCCTCTCGATTCATTGTGGAACTACTCTATAAACCATCAGTGTCGAACAATATCTCTAATTGGAAAGTATTTGAAGGAGATGAAAAGATCATAATCTTCCTGACTAACCAAGACAATTTCAAAGATTTATCCATTGAAAATGAGGTATTCCATGAGCAATCGATAGGGACTGATCCTCGAACATGCCAGCGTATTGACAGATCAAAATATCACACCATCCTGAAGGGGATAGCTAATCTAGAAAATCTTTTTGACCTGAAAGAACATTTTAGGGGGCCTAAGATTGCAAAGAACAATAGCTCTTGTCCCCTGCATGAAACTATAAATCTCGTAACCCTGAAAAATCCAAATAATGTGAATCTTGGCAACACCATATCTAAGGATGAGAGAAAGGGTTATCTCAAATTGTTCAGATAATATCAAGATGTCCTCGCATGGTCCCACTGATACTTGAAAACCTATGACACATGGATCATTCAACACACTATACCGTTAAAACCTGAGGTGAAACCTTTCCAACAGAATCTATGAAATTATCACCCATCCTTGGAACCTCTCATGTATCAAGAATTAAAGAAACTTTTAGATGCCAAGATCATTTTCCAGTTCAGGCATTCCGCATGGGTAGCAAATCTGGTTCCTGTGAGGAAAAATTCTGGAGAAATTCGCTTATGTGTAGATTTTAGAAACCTCAATAAAGCTTCAGAAAAGGACAATTACCCAGTCCCACCAATGGAGCAACTCCTGCAGACTGTTTCTGGCTCATATATTTTCTCTCTACTGGACAGTTTCTCAGGTTACAACCAAGTCCTGGTTTCAGAGGAGGATCGTTTAAAAAGTACCTTCTGAACCAAGTGGGTAACCTTCACTTATAAATGCATGCCTTTTGGGTTAATCAATGTAGGAGAGACCTTCCAAAGGGCCATGGATGTATCATTTTAGGGACTAATAAACAAGTGTGTGGTAGTGTATCTAGACAACGTAATTGTGTATTCAAAGAACAGAGAAGAGCACATCCAACACTTAACCCAAATTTTTGAAAGGTGTAGGAGATATGGTATATCCTTAAATCCAAAGAAAACTATTTTCAACGTCGATGAAGGTAAGCTATGATTTCATATTATATCCTAAGAAGGAATTTGCATACACCCAGAAAGGATTAAAGCCATAGCTCAACTCTCGTTTCCTCACAACAAGAAAGCTATGCAATCTTTTTTTGGGCAAATCAATTTCGTGAGGAAATTTACTCCCAAATTCATAGAAACTATCAAACCCTTACAAAATATGATTCACAAATATGTCGAATTAAAGTGGGATGATGAATGAAAGGATGGTTTCAACAATATTAAAACTACTATATCACAGGCCCCTGTGCTACGAAGTCCCAATTTCAATAGGGATTTCTTCCTCTATACTTTCTCTTCTGACCAATTGTTAGCTACAGTATTGACTCAGAAGGATGATGAAAACAACGAGGCTTCAGTGTCATTCATGAGCACTAATCTCCAAGGATCCGATCTTAACTATCCTGGTGTTTCCAAATAGGCCTATGCGGTATACAAGGCAGTAAAACACTTCAGGTCTTACATCCTCAAGAACCACACCAAAGTGATTGTGCCTCACCCTGTTGTTTGATCCTTGTCTAATGAACAAGATATGGGGGAAAGAAGAGGGATCTGGATGGCAGTGGTCCAAGAATTTGATCTAGATATAAAACCTGCCAAACTAGTTAAAGGGCAATGGTTGTGCAAACTCCCAACTGAAGCCCAGGACCAAGTAAATGAAGATTCTGGATGGGAGAATGAAATGGAATTATGGTGTTGTGAAGCTTCATAAATTTCCCCAGGGCCAGAGTCTTGGTATGATAATTTAATTTATCTCCTACACCACACAACTTGTCCAAAAAATCTCAACCTGAGAGAAAGGAGAGCTCTCAGGTTAAAATCTGCACAATATCGCCTCATAAATTTGGTACTCTTTCGGATTGACTATAATGGGGTATTCTTAAGATGCCTCGAACGTGAAGACATAGAAAACGTATTGAAGGAGCTTCATGATGGACCTATCGGTGGACATTTTGCAGGAAACACCATCGCTCATAAGATACTAAGAATCATCTATTATTGGCCCACCATATTCAAAGACGCTCACACCTACGCTAGGAATTGTAAAACTTGTCAGATAAGAATCGGGAGAGAGAATAGAGAAGCAATCCCCCTCCAACTAGTGACTGTCTCTAGGCCTTTTGAGCAATGTGGGTTGGATATCATAGGAGAAATTACACCCAATTCCTCGAAACAACACAAGTATATACTTACTGCCATCAATTATTTCACAAAGTGGGTAGAGGTCGTCCCTCTGACTCACGTAAATGAGAAGGTGGTGATCCAATTCATAGAACAACAGTTGATCACAAGGTTTGGTGTCCCTTCTTTTCTAGTTTTTGATAATGCAACTTACTTTTCTTCCACTCTATTGACATATTTTTATCTAGACAAAGGAATCATAATTAGGTACTCTGCAAATTATTATCCACAAAGAAACGAGGTGGCAGAATCAACCAATAAGAACCTAGTGAGAATATTAAAAAATATGGTTGCAGATAACCAGAGGAATTGGCATAATCTACTCCATAACGCTCTGTGGGCTGATAGGGTCACACCCAAGGAAGCTATAGGAAATTCCATGTACTTCCGATTTTACGGAAAGGAAGCCATACTCCCAAATGGGCTTTATCTTCCATCTCTTCAACTAGCCCAAGATTCCAGCAGGGAACCCTCATTGATCATACAACAAAGAATTAATACTCTTTTCATGCTAGAAGAAGAGAGAAGAAAGGCTAAGTCAAATTTTCTAGCTCGCCAACAGATAGTGAAAAGATGGTTTTATAAGCATAAAGCTAAAGAAAACAATTTTGAAGTAGGAGACTTAGTCCTAAAGTGGGATAGAGCAAATAAGCCAAAAGAGAAGCATTCTAAGTTTTAGAATTTGTGGCTTGGACCTTTCCAGGTGGATGAGAAGATTGGGGTGGGCACTTATCGGTTACAGAATATGAGGGGGGAACCTGATGCCCTCCCATTAAATGGCCAAGTCCTCAAACAATATTTCCAATAATTAAAAAAAAAAAACGAGTATCTTGTTTTAGTGTTTTCAATGATTTCGAAATCCATTTTTTGTTTTCCTTTGATTTCTAGATTTCTGTGCTTTTGAAGGTTTTGTTTTTCAAGACAATGGTGGACCTTGAGTCATGTGACATAGAAAAATCTATTTCAAACTCATCGCTCACATACAACACAAGAATCATCAAGGAACTTTTGATTTCTTTGAGGAGCCCTCCATATAACCTTCACAAACGAACAACTTAGAAGAAATGCTAGGATTGTCTACTTAGTGGTTTGGTAATACCTTAAGGGAAATAAATAAAGCCGGAACCGACTACATGAACCTGGACACAAATCTAGAAAAGGGTCCACCTAACCATCTCACTTTGCGAAATAAAGAGATGTCATCCTCTCTCACTTGCTCAAGGTATCATGTCAAAATAGAATGGATATTATCAAAAGTGTGATCAGTAGGAGAGGGTATGAAGATATCTCTGCTGGGGCTATGGATGCCCACTGGTGATGGAGCAAGGTCTATGATGTCGAGGTGACTCCGTCGGGGCTATGGATGCTCGTTGGCAACAGAGAAACACCAAAGAGAATGAGTAAAGGTAACTAAGGGATTTACAACAGTGAATGATTTGCTAGAATTTTTTAAAAGGGGGGAATATGTCAGGGTTACAGTAAACGAAGGAGGAATAAAGGTCAAAACCCCATGGGAATACTTGAAAGCATCAACCGAAGGATTTCAAATTGCAAAGGTAATAGAGGCTCTGATTTAAAACCAGGAAATTTTCTCCACCATCTTTCGTACGAGCCGAGCATGAAGTAAGAACAGAGATTCTGCTTTCGCCCAGTGAATCTCCATTTGTTGAGCACTCAACACACCCTAGAAATTCTACATAAAATTTGACTTTTTGGGTACCACTTGATCTTTTGGAATTGTCTGATATGAAAAATGTGTCCTTTTCTTATCATTTTTTATTCTCATTAAGTCTTTAAAAGATTGCTTGGATATATGAAAATCATTAACTTAAAAGACTAGTATCTAAATTAGAGAAGTGACAATCAAGGTTTTCCTAGGCATGCTTAAGGAATTTGGCATCGGAAAGGATTAAGCGTGAAAGAAAATGCTAGAGAGAACCAAAGTTTCCAAGCCCCGATCTTCATAGGTGTCAGCGAACGAACATTTCCTTTCGTGAAAGAGCTTCACCAAGGATATCTTCGATGACCGGTTCTCTTGGCATCAGTGAAAGGTTGAAAGAATAAGAATTGAATGAAAATGAAATAATAATCGTTGATCGCCAACTTTCGAAACATTTTCGGTATCGAGAGATTCAAAGGAAAATAACCCATGAAGAAACTACACGCTAGTTTTATTCCCAAGGCTGTCGGACACTCTCCCGACATCGGCAGTCGCAGTATCAAGCTTATTTTAGTGTGTTCGACTTAAACAAATCCCCGAGTCCAACAATTACCCATAAGTTAAATTCTCGGTGTTTAGTGCCTTGTATCATGGGTTAGCAGATTCGTGTCGATACCATACGATGAATACAATTGGCGCCAGAAGTTTTCTCAGGAGGATACTGATGGAAACATGCATAATAATAATGTCGATTATTGATCTGCCCACTAAGAAGATGACATGATGGGACATTTTATCTTTGAGATACACTAGATATGATGCATTTAAAGGTTAGTTAATTCCAGAATCTCGCACATATTTCTAATTCATGCGCGAATCAAAGGATCGTTTGAACTTGTCGATACAATGCATTTTCCCCCCCGGGGCCTCCATCGTCAACCCACATAGAATTTATTTGCAAAGATTCAGTGGTAGATTATTTTGAATTTCACCCATTACTCGTATTAACTAGTTGATACAACTGGTAGGATCTCTCCCGTTATATTCTCTAAGTCATTTAAAAAAGGGTTATTTTGTGCACAAAAGAATCTGGATCATCCAGAGGAGCGAGACGAGGAGTCCGGGGATAACAAAATTTTAGCAAGTGTTACAGGTATGACCAATCTATGGATGTTTTATGCTTCATTTCATATGTTTTATCCAATGTCACTCTGTACACCTACCTAAATATTATTTTCGATTGCAGGAATGATGCCTCCAAAGAATCCCACCACTAGGAAATATCCAAGAGAACCAAAGATACAAGAACCAGAGGTGGGAGAAGGTTCTTCCCTAGTGGTGGTGAGACAATTGAAATTCGCTCAAAAATCGGTGCCCGTCATCAAAACCGCCACCAAGAAATCTTTCGTTCAACCCCCGGCCTTTGGAGACACAAAGGCGAACATTGGGACCAAGAAAGTATTCCCGCGTTGGGAAGAACTCACCGAATATAATTTGCATAGCGATCCTGATACGAGAAGACTCGACGATGAAGTACTCTTGAATGTCTAAAAGGTGTATCTACACATGGTGGCGAGCAGGACTCCGATATTTCCCTACATTGAACTCCTGAAATGGCTTATTGATCACACTGACACACAAAAATGTTTGATTAACGATGACAACGGTGGGTTTGTTAGAGTTTTTCTTCCATTAGAAGTGCACAATTATTACAAGCTCAGAGAGCTGGAAGAGCGGTTGAATACTAATTTTGTTTTGAGCTTCTATGAGAAACACGATACCAGTAAGGTGATGGCTTCCTGGTGGAGAGAGGATAAAAATTTCACCAATCGGACCTTTAGTTGGTACCCAACAAGAAACCTTAGAGATCCTTACATTTATCTAATGGCTCTCCTCTGTGTATTGCATGGGGAAAAAGAAATAACCCTCATTCCACAAGGCCACTGGTCGAACTGCCGGCAGGTGCGATGATTCAACTAGAGGCGGGTCGAGTATCAGTAGGAATAGGTGCACCTAATCCTTTGAGTGAATTTATAAATATATATAGTGATTATGAGAGCCCAGAGACATCTCTCAGGACCCCTATGAATATCCAAGAATAAAAGGGACCTGAGAAGGTTGCTTCTCCTAATCCCAAGGCCTAGACCCAAGAAATCCCACGAAAGGGAAAAGAAGTCGAAAATGTTCCCGACACAACAAACCTCGAAGTGTCGGAGACTCAAACCGATGATCCAAAGGGTGATTCAAAACCAAATGAGCCAAAGGGATGATCCCCACAAAAGGAATTTGTCGATTCGAATGTCGACAAGCAAGTAAGTATCATGTCTTTTCCCAACGTCTCTATTTCGCTTGATACTCAGATCCCCGATAAATGACAGGAAGAGGTTGGGCCCTCCAAGTACAATGAGAAAGTTCAAGAACACGATCTGGAACAAGTATACACCGCTGGAAATTTGGGAAACACACTTACATGGGGTGATCAGCAGATTCCTGAACAGGTGGATGAGGTGGTATATTTCTATGCGGTCTCCTACGATCAAAAGAAGAGGGCCATTGTCCAAAGAACCACAAAGAAAAGGAGAATCATGTTGGATCGCTTCGTCCTCATCACCACAGAGGAGGATTTGATAAACACATAAAATGCCATAACATCTGAGCTCATTGGTGCAGGGATGGCGATATTGTATGCCACCCTGGACAGAGCTAAACGGGATGAAAAAGATTTGGTCGTCGCCCTGAAGGAGCTAGAACATTTTTTCCACTTGGATGAATACTATAAGGGCACCACTCAGACCGTGGTATATCTGAGAAGAGAGTTCAAAGCAGCTTACAACAGTTTCATACACGAGTGGCACCTGTTCATTGCGAAGATAGTTGAGCTCCAGGAAGACACTCTCATGTCTCTCGTAAAATGAAAGGATATGGAGCGATGGCATGAAAGGGCGTAGAAATCCATAGAAATACTTGAATACATGGATGCAGTCCAGCAGGGCCGAGATTAAGAAGAACACGACATCTGAGTGTTGGGAAAAAGTAGTCTTGATCTTATGAAGTGATCAGTCGAGTATTGGGCTAAGATGTCTTAGGAACCACACATAGAAATTAGAAATAAATGGGAAAAATGCGAGAAACATTGGGGTAAAATCAACAAAGCAATGAAGGATATAAGATTCCCCGATTTCAGTGACCCCGACAAATTCATCGACTTATGCAACATAGTGGGATCACATTCCAAGCAGGATTCACTATGGGTCGAAGAGCTAGCCAGGGTGACTGATACGTCGCCAGGACAAGTGCAAAGATTTATGGAACATCTGATGAAGGCTCAAACCATGCTACAAAAGTTAAACACCAGTCTAGTGAAGTATTGAGTTCATGCGGTAGAGATCAAAGGATTCTACGTGTCTCTGATGGAGCAACACAAGTTTCCATGGGCCAAAATTGTGAGGATCTATTTATCAGTTGGTCAGAGTATGAGGAAAATCACCCTTTCAAGTGATATATCGATTTGACTGTTAAAGAAATCGTTAGAAGAGGATGCCATGTGGTGAATTTTGTTTTGTTCAAACTACACTTAGTCGTTATTTTCAGTTGGATTTTATGTTATAAATAAGAGCATTGACCAATTAGTTAGAGTTTGATGGTTTTTGCAAGAAGTCTTTCTTTCTGGTTGTTAATAATTATTTTGAAGTTGCTTTGAATTGAGAAGTCCTTTTGGACCAAAGACAAGTTATTTTCATCAACTGCATGTGTGATTAGATGTGGAGAAGAACTATTTCCTATCATGTTTCATGAATGATGATGTAATGAGTAAGAGAAATTAATTATGTTGTCAAGTTATCTGGTGCAATGTTTTGTTGTTCTTTGCTCTAATGATGAACATGAATCGTTGTGTTATTATGTGATGAATGATTATGGTAGATGAATTATTTTTCTTGCCATTATCTTATTGCATATGTGTTTTCTTTCTGGTAATTAGTATCTCAGACAGTAATTGGATGCTCACATGGTCAATGTATTAGTACTAGTCCTGTGGTGTAAAATTGTTGTATGCATGCTTGAGCAACAGGTTATCCCAAGTTCAGCCTCTTCCCCTTAGTTAAGCTTAATTCTATTTTGTTTCCAAGTTGGTTTATACCAGATTACATCTCATATCAGTCCACCCAAGATAAAATACAAAAAATAGATATTCCAAACTGAAGGAAGAGCCTTCACTAGAAAACGTAAAGCCCATCGATAATTATGTCGGATCACAAGATCTAGAGAACCATTCCACTTCAAATGCTGCAGAGTCTAATTGGGCCTCTATGGTGGGTTTGGTTCCTACTGTTGAATAAAGGGATTTAAGACCCATCAAAAGGAGGGAGGATTGATCCAATTATATATTAGTTTCCACCCACCTTTTCAAACTGGCTCAAAACAGTTTTCTGGCAACTTACTATTTTTAGCCATTTTTTGGTTCCTAAACTTTTGGGACCTTTTTGAGGGCCCAAAAAAAGTTTTTTCATGATTGATAACCTGAATTATATCCAATGTCTCTCATTGATATCCTAAAATAAATATTCTCATCGATACCTTTCCAACGAGCTATCGTGCACCACAAATAGATATTGTATGCCAAAGTTATGCCCCTGGGAAGTTGATACACCAAACTACCCAAAATAGGGTCCATAAAACAGTTGGATTTTCATCTTCTAGGGTTAGGGTTTTGTATTTTTTTATGATAAAAAGTCCATTGGAGCCTCATTCTAAAATCATATTCTTGTGAATGTGATTAGTCATCACATCTTTTCTTAGATATAAGATGTCATCATTCTAGCGAGTTTTTCACTCTGTATTTCTATAGTTGTGTACATTTCACTCATAAATAGACATTGTGTATTATTGTATCTCTGTGTTTATTGCGACATTTATGTGTATATCACAATATCTCTGTAAATTTCATTGTTATACCTCTTCCTTCATTTTNGGATTTTCATCTTCTAGGGTTAGGGTTTTGTATTTTTTTATGATAAAAAGTCCATTGGAGCCTCATTCTAAAATCATATTCTTGTGAATGTGATTAGTCATCACATCTTTTCTTAGATATAAGATGTCATCATTCTAGCGAGTCTTTCACTCTGTATTTCTATAGTTGTGTACATTTCACTCATAAATAGACATTGTGTATTATTGTATCTCTGTGTTTATTGCGACATTTATGTGTATATCACAATATCTCTGTAAATTTCATTGTTATATCTCTTCCTTCATTTTTTTCTCTCTAACACGGAAAATGTTACCTTCACACTCCTTAAGGCTCTACCCCATGTCAAACATTGGTGGGAAACTTACTGGGAGAAAAGTTCCATAAAGGAGTCTGTAATATATCAAGTCTAGCCCACTTGGGATATTTTTGTGGATGCGGTCAAGGAACAATATTGCCCTGATGGAAACTATGATTACCAGTACTTGAGATGGATCACATGATGGCAAGAGAGGGGCCACGTAGTGCTAGAGTTCACCAATACCTTCTATACCTTGCGCACCAAACTGGGTATCAAAGACTCTGAGATACATTCGGTCCTAAAATATCGTGGGTCTCTACACAGATACATCCAAAATAAAATGGATTTTCTGGACATCTCATCATTGGGTGTTTCTTATAGATATGTTGTTAAAATTGAGCAAAAATTTAAGCACCATAAAAGGTGGGAGTTTGGGTCTACAAATCCGCAAAACAAAAAGTATGGTAAAGGCAACCCTAACAACCAGACTTTAGAAAATTAGTCTAAGCCACGGTAAAAGAAGAGTAATGGATAGATTAAGAAGGACACTAGAAAGTGGTGTAATTTCCATAAAATTCCCTGGCACAACATTGATGAATGTCTCTCAAAACAATCATCGGTGGTCGATATCAAAGAAAAGGAGTCGAACCCTGATTCAGAATCGGATTCATGAAATAATGGGAGAAGAAAGATCATTGGCACAGAATCCACTACTACTATCACGACCAAAACAATTTAACTAGAAGAACCAGCAGATCTTGAAGAGGAGGAGCACTTTTTTCATTCACAGATGTGGGTGAAGGGGACCCCGTTGCATTTTATTGTTGATAGTGGAAGCCAGAATAACCTCATCTTAGCAGAGGTCATCAAATAGTTGGGATTGTCAACAACACCACACCCACAACCATACAACATCAGGTGGCTTCAGCAGGGATGAGATCTCTATGTCATCCAGTAGTGTCGATTGTCATACGACATCCAACCCTTCAAGGATGAGGTATTATGTGATGTTTCTACACTGGATGTCTGTGATGTTCTTTTGGGACAGCCATATATGTGGAAGTGTCATGTTATTTATGATTCTTGACCCTGTAGTGTCATTATTACTCTGGGGGATCATCTCTATAGGATACCAAAGGTAGTTCTGACTATTGTCCCACCTAAACAGTGTTTCAAGGTAGTTGATATGGATTTAAGAGCGGAATGAATTGATTAAGAGACTGAATACAATAAAAATGGAGATATGAATAATAACACAGATATCCAGTGAACAATATCCTCTATTGAATAATGAAGTAGGATGAAACTGTAAAAATGTAGAACTGAAACACTTGCTCGAATGGTGGTAGTTGTCTCTGAGAAGATATGTGGCTTCTATGCGCATTCTCGGAAGAATGCATTACAATGAGGCTCTATAAGAATTTTTGATATTACTCATGAATGCCAAAACCCTAGACATCCAAAAACCTAACCCTAGGAGGTGAAATGTCAAAATTCATGTGGGCTCCTATGAGTAAGTTGGTACCTCAACTTCCCAGGGTCATAACTTTTGCATACGACCTCCGTTTTAGGTGTGTGATATCCCGTTGGAAAGGTCTTTAATAGAAATACACATTATGTTGTCAAACTTCAATTTCGTCTATAGTTTGACTATGAAGAGCCAAAAAAATATTGTTTAGGCCTCCAAAACGGACCTGGAAGTACAACAAGATGTGTCGACATGAAAACATACAAAGTATGCTAGTTATATTAGGTGAGAGGCCACCAATATCCACCTAGAATATATGTAGGATTTAGACATCCCCAGAAGTGTAGAAACCACAATTACAAATAAGTACATATGAACGTGTTGTAAAAATGGGAAAGAGGACCCATTTGGAATAGGTGGGTGGCCACAAATAGCCAACTGGATCATTCCTCCCCCCTTAGGAAGCAATGGTCTACATTGCATTGAGTTCCTCCATCAAGTGAGGAAACTTCTGCTATATTTGGCCTCGAGTGAGCCACTTTCCATGGTGTAGGAGTTTCCCTAACTTGGAAAACTGATAAAGTTGGATCCTCTCCTGATGAGTTCCCTTGACCCATGTGTCCACTATATGATTAGTGGATTCTTGTTCCATGTAGTCAGGGTTGAGCTTTGTGGGTGTCAGTTTTTCTGCAATCTCTGAGGTGTCCAATAATGGTGGAAAATATGGTCAAAGGAGGTCCACATTGAACACTGGGTGCATGCCAAGGAAGGGTGGGCTATTGAGCTCAAAATCATTGCTACCCACAGCCTTGGTGAAAGTGTAAGGTCCATAGAGAAGTGGGAGGATATTCTGATGGGGCCCTGTGAGATGCTCCTTCTACAAATGTAACCTAACTTTTTCGCCAACATGAAACTAGTGTGGTACCCTGTGTTGATCATGGAACTGCTTGTACATAGCATTGGATTTTTGAAAAATATCCTGGACCTGTTGGTGGATGTGTTTAATATTCTCAATGAATCTAGTGGCTTTGTCGATCAAATATTGATCATGGGAAAATTCTATCTATGTGGTGGAAAGAGGAAGTGCAACATCAATGGGTCCCAAAGGTTGGAATCCCAGCCCCACCTGAAATAGGATATGGTCGGTGGAACTATGGAGAGCCCTATTGTAACTATGTTGAACATAGGGGAAACTCGCATCCCATGTATGTGGATGCTTAGAGTTGTACATGCACAGGATGTGCACAATCATCTGATTGAATACCTATGTTCGGTTGTTTGTTTAGCGGTGGAAAGTAGTGGATTTTGTGAGCTTGGTGTCCAACAGTAACTATTGGCATAGGGGTAGACCCAGGGTTCAATTCTCAAGACAACACCAACAAATCCCTAACTACCGGCCCTTTCAGAAACACCAGCGAGGAAGATGAAGTCTCACCCGAGGTAGAGGCAAGGGTGGTTGCAAGACTTAGGTGTCTGCAACTGTAGCTGGGACACAGATCTATTATTATATCATTTACAGAGCACTTAGCATCGATCATTCGTCAATATTCAAACCTTACTATACTTCGCAGACAACACAGAGCATCGCAGTGTACACTCAGATCTACAATATTTCATCACTTAACCATAGTAACCCAGATCAGATCCATTAGATCAGCACTAAGAATCCTCATACACATCATATCTAACAATCATATATATCTAAGAAGCACAGAGCATAAGTGGATATATCAAAGAACATAGCATAAGCAAAAACACAGTGAATCAAAGCACATAGCATAACACATAGATTTACGTGGTTCACCCCCACCCTGGGGCTACGTCCACAAGATCTTCTTGTTTATTATCGTCTTCAATCTGTTACAATCACAAAGTGTCAAAAACCCTTCTTTGCATAGGACAGAAGATCTGCACAACTCACTAGATCCTTCTTCCTTGTGTTACAACACTTAGCTTTCTATAGCAACCTCATAGTAACTTGCACTTAGCCTTGCAAGCCTTACACAGTTCACACAGAACACTTATTGAAAATCACATAGATGCACTACCAATTGCACTAAGAAATCACATCTACTACTTCTTACATTGCCTATCCTTCTATTTATACATTACAAAATTGGGCCTAAGCATGGGTAAACTCATGGGCTGACATCCCTTTCCCACTACTTTAACCCAAAACCCTAAAAGGGCCCAAAAGTGGACTGAGATCCTGTGATCTATGCTTCGCCTAGAAATCCATCTTTGACAGGATGTCAAAGTCCAAAAATGGTCAAATATGACCAAGTGTTCCTCAAAACTTGGTCAAGGGCCAACAAGCCCCCAACACTCACCTGTGACTCATCCCGAGTCACTCTAGTATGATCAATTGCACCTCAAATGCCTCGATCTTGGCTCAAGATACTTCGACCTACTGCAGTGCGATAGCCTCTTGCTCAGTGAACTTCTGGATCACTGCATCATTTACTGGCCCTTCTAGGCATTGTTCTGCAGTGATGACAACCTGTTCAAGCTCGACTCCTTGGCTTTCAACTTCAGTGAACAGTTGGCATGCCTTTTCTTGGATTGCTTGAAGTCGTTGGGAGACTTCCATCACTTTACTTTGCAACATGTGTACCTGTTGTTGGGCGGTCCGTTGTTCTGGAAAAATATTTATTCTTTCGACTGGGGTCAAGGACTTCAGCTGTGCCTGTAGTGTATCTGTGTGTTTCTTTGCTTCTTGGAGTTGTTCCTCCGATACCTGCAACTCTGGATTCTCTGTGAGGTTCTCATAAGTCTAGGCGCTTCTAGCGCTCAACTTATTGCATTCCAAGGAAAAGGTTTTTAACTAGCCAACTGCGCTATGGGTAGTTGCCTCCCTTAGATCTCTGATTCCTTGAGGAGTCTTGGGCACGATACGAAGTTCCATATCTGCAATGCATTGCTGAAGTTGTTGGATTACTTCTTCAAGTTGTGCCACCTATTGTGGGACACGTTCTTCAATCTTCACTTCTATGACCATTGTTATCACTGAAATTTCGTCTGCACATGGCGACAAGAACTCCACATCATCAAAACAGCAATGAAGTCACTCATGGCACTGAATTAATCTCACAGCATTCCA
>SNQJ01S0024670.1:40986-59272 GCA_010110895.2 Picea sitchensis | reverse complement strand
ATCATCAAAACAACAATGAAGTCACTCATGGCACTGAATTAATCTCACAGCATTCCAGAAGGGTCAAAAACTATACAAAGTAACCAAAAATTGAAGGGCACTTTACAGCAGCTTGATGCGCGCGCATATGCGCGGGACAAAAACGTGTTACTAGCACATGCGCACCCGACGCGCGCCTGTCAACACAAAAACCCGCACATCTGCTAATACGGTGCATTAATTGCATAAGTCAGCCTCCCGACCTCCTATGGACCGGCCCCCAAGATGATTTGACTCTCGAATCAGGGTTGTCTCTGCAAATTCAGCGAATTAATGACCTAAGTGAACCCTAAACAAGTCCGTGTTCACACCGGAAGTTGGTTACGTGACCGCCTGGAAAAATGCTATAAATAGCCGTGAAGACTCACTGTTTTGGGAAGGAATTCAAAGCATTGTTACACTGTCCAGATGATTCAGAGCTCAGTCTTTGACAAACAACTCATCAGCAGTGTAACCCAGAGTTCTTTCATCACTCAGTTCAGTTCTGTTCATTTTGTAAGGAAAGCATTTGTGTTGAGGGCCCCGAAGAGCCTTCCACTGGAGGGAGAAGGAACCCATGGTCCCTCTCTTCTGCATGCGCTCTGGTTTCAATAAAGCACTTGCCTGAAACCTTTGATGACATTTGTGTCTGATGTTTAATGTTCCTTGTTTATTTTTGTAATGTTATTTGCTTTCAGTTCGTAGTTAGATTATAGTTTGTTTCTGTTTCTGTTAACCCTTTTGTTCCACAACATCCTGTTCTGCCCTGCCAAGCCCAACAGGGCATGCCAGCGTTCCTATTTTTTCTCACCCGGTGACGATTCGAATGCGAACAACCATCACAGAGCGAACTGCTTTGTGAACCCTTTCCTGTACTTCAAGTTGCTTTGCTAGCAACTAGTCCTTGCTCTGCTGTAACTGTGATTTTTCCTCATCCCACTTCTCTTACAGGGCAAGATTTTCCCATTATGCCTTACTCTGTTGTTCTACAAGTGTGCTTTGTACTTGTGTCAAAGCCTGGGTGGCTTGCGCTGTGTCTTCTTGAGCTCGTCGAAGGTGAGCTTCGAATTTATCGGTGATATGGTGTAATTGGGTGGGCTCATTGCCTATTCCTATTGTTCCAATTGTCAAGGACACAGTAGAAACTGCTCGGTTGGACTGGAGTGCCTGCTTCACTTCTTGAAGTTCACCCTTGATTCAACTGAATACCTCCTCCCGCTTCGCTTCTTTCTTTTTTGTGATCTCTAGTGAAGCATCATTCAGCGCAACGATTAAGAAGTCGAAGTCATTCGGTGTGAGGGTAGTCTTAAACGTAGTCTGGGTGGACTTAGTTTTATTTTTGGATGAGGGTTTTGGTGGGGTAATACTCCTTTTCTTAGAGGGATCCTCCTCTCTAATCGGGGTAACCTTGCCTTTGTTTTGCTCGACTTCTGTGCCACCTAGTTCTTCACCATCACCTCTCTGCACAGGTGAGATCGAAGTAGTCTTCGTGGATGTGCTATGGAAATCTTGAACTTCATCATCCTTCTTAGTCTTGCTTGGTCCAAGTGTATCCAAAATAGCTTCAGGGCTTTTCACATCGGAAATTTTTGCGGGGTCCATTGCAACAAGGAGTTTCATCGACCATTCCTTGGTAATCTGCTCCAAGTCTTCTTCTGTCAACTTATAGTACGATTGGAGTTGTTGTTTGATCTCATCAACATGCGCTGTGATATAGGTGAAGTGGCAGTCTACGCTAAATTTTATCAAAGGTCCAAACCTATGAAGTGTGTTTGGGGTGAGGTGTGGTGTAGACTGGATTGCATTCTTCAATTGGTTGTAATAGGCATGGAAGACAAAATTGGACTGCCAATGCTTGTTCATGTCACTGGAGTACCACAGCGGACAAAACTTCACAGCCAGTAGGTTCGAAGGGTTCAATCTCTGGAAAAGTGGCACCTTCTGGTAGCTCCCAGGCGATGAAAGTGATTAGTATGAGAAACCAACTAAAGTGTAACTCATACCCTTGGTCTTGCGCTTCTCTGCAATCAATATCTAGCTAGTTTACAAGGTACTACACCCAGTTCATCTGTAGTCCCTCGATGCACTTCCCTGCGAGGTCAACTATGAATCCAGTCACTTGTGTTGGTATGTTCTTGCAAAATAGCTTGCCCGCGATCAACTGACAGGCAAGTAACACTATGCCACTCTGGATAGAGTCTACCTTGTAGCCTCGCATGCCTTTGTCGACATCACCATAAGTTTCTTTTATCCTCTGCACTAATTCTCAGTCTGAGGTCTTTCCAGGGTAAAAATCATGTGGGTCAGGGCCTTGCATACTAAGTCCTTTGATATGATTGATCAAGGTCAGATCCACATTGATGCGACGATCCAACCATAATTATCCTCTGTGGTAGCAGGACAAAAATAGCATGACACATGTGTTGACTTCCTGGTGTCTGCCGAAGTGCAGGATCTTCATTACATTAAGCAGTGTGGACTATGTGAGATTCTGGATCAATGACTACGGGACAATCTTAGAATTCTTGCCTTTGGTCCTGGTTAAGTACTTATGCAGGGCTAACATGTTGTAAGATTTATGATCTCCAAGGTTAAAATCACTAAATTTTAGTGCTACAAGCTTATCCTGGTCAGCACGAACTGCACACACCCCTTTTGGAAGGTACGCTCTGATCAAAGTGTACTCGAAGTCTCGAGGTACATTGTCACGGTTGATGAAACCACTTAGTGGTAAGTAAGTAGGTAGAATGTGTGGGATAATCTTGGCATTTGCGATGTCATCCCTGTGCTTGGTTCGTTTATCATCGGTTGGCCAGGATGGACCAGCGCAAGCAGTGGAAGGGGAGGCCTGGATTCCTCTCATTGACGATTCTTGGACTCCTATAGATACTCCTCGCTTCGACATGACTCTCTCAGTCATTAAGTCAATCAAAAATTCTTCAACTACTTTCTCAGCAGCGCTGAGCTCGTCCGACATACAAGTTTGGGTCAACTAGCTCAGGTGTGAAATGAATTCAGAGACTATAGTGAATAGTATGGGAGCAAGGAAATGATCACAGGGTGAAGTAATCTCAAGTTCTGGTCTCAAATTCTCACTTAGCAAAAATTGTTCTCGGTGCATGGTGCGACGGACTAAGTAGGGAAACTTAGCAACGGTCTTCTTGCAATGGGTATGAGGCTGCATTAACTTATGTTATGTTCATTATGGTGTGGTCTAATGGTCTAGTGTTGAGCCATAAATGCTTTCCGACCCATTCGGAGTAGCAGTTGAATGGTTATATTGGCTTCCAACATCTATATTACTTCGCCTCGATGAAGTGGCATATGTTGTTTTTTTTATATCGCAGTGAACCTCCAATTATGCAAATTGTCTTGCTGCGAGGTACCCCCTGGGATCTTCTGTAATTTTTCAATCTTAGCCTTCTTCTTACTTAGATTTCTAGCCTTCTTTCCAGTGAGCTTCATCTCGGTGATTCTCTTCCCATTTTGATTCTTATTTTCCTTGGACATAGTCACTTTGTGCTGGTGAGATTCTCTCTTAGGGTTTAGGTATATCACTTCTTCTTTGTCTGGGGTAGAATTTTCATCCTTTTGTGTAGATTTGGCCTCGACATCTGGGCTTCTAGTGTCATATGGCTTCAAGTGGTTCTCCTATTCTTCTATCAACTGTGCAATCCTTTTAGTCATGAAATATTTTAACTCTTGTCTCTATTGTTCTAAAACCTCTTCTTCTTCCTTCTTTCTGGCTTGATCTCTTTCAATCCAAAGTTTTCTGAGTAGCATAGTAAATGGGGTGTTTTCCTCAATGAATTTGATAATCTAAAATTTTCTTTTTGTCGAAGTTCCATTGACTGTCATGGGTATCTAAGTGGTTTTTCCACATAACATCATCAGTTTTCCTCTGAATAGTCCTATTCCTCCCAATGAAGGAATCATCGCAGGCTCCCCTATAGCTTCCCAATTTCTTTCTGGCATAATGTTCACTTTTGTTTCTTCATCAAGAATACAGTCAATGTCGAAGTCCCCTATTCTTTCTTCGAATTTCTCCTTTTCTTTGAAGATCTCCGGTAATTAGACATATTTATGTTCCTTCAGGGTTTCTTTCATCTGTATTAATACTTTCTCTAATTCTTGTTGGGTTTATGCCTTTTCTAGATTTTCCCTATGGTCTTCCTGATTCAGATTTATCCTTCCAAGCTTAGCGATAATTCTAGGGAAATCCAATACCTCATGGTCCCTAGCTTTGCAACATATACAACTAGGTCTTCTACCAGGGCATTCCTTAGCTAGATGTCCTGGTTTTCTGCAACTGTAACATAGGATTAATCCTCATTTTCTTTTAAATGATCCCCAACCTCTTCTGTACTGTGCACTAGAGTTGTGATAGCCAACCTACAGAAAATTCTTTCTAGGATCCTACATCCATTTGTTAGTCCATATATTCTTTCTATGCATAGGTATAACATATCTATCATTATACTTATCAGATCTATTCATATCAAACTTTCTTTCATCTATTAATGCCCTAGTTTTTAATCTAGGATAGAATCTATCAAACATACCTAGATCCATGCTCTAGAAACAAAAAATTTCACTTATCTTACTTCTACAGAGAAAACCTCTTCCAAATCTAAGAACTTTTGACTATTCTTACCTTTATTAGAGCACAAAGCTTACAGATCTTACCTCTTTTCTGCAGATCTTACCTCTTCCTTTCAGAAATTTCCACTTTTACTTTTCTTAGAGCATAGAGCATTCAGATCTCGCTTCTTTTCTTCAGATATGATCTTGATTTCTTCAAATCTGACCTTATTCCTGGCCTAAATCTTCACAGGTCGAGTAAAAAGTTGTGCACTAGGGCAACAAATCTAAGCACAGTGCTTTCTTTTGCACAAAGTTTATTCTTCCTCAGTTCCCAGAAATCACAGTTTCAGTCCTGACAATGGAACCATTTGTTGGCACAGGGTAAAACCTAGGGTTGAACGCTCAAGAGGGCACCAACAAGTCCCTAACTACTGGCCCTTTCTGTAACACTTGCGAAGCAGATGAAGTCTCACCCGAGGTAGAGGCAGGGGTGGTTGCAAGACTCAGGTGTCTGCAACCTTAGTTGGGAAACATATCTATGATTATATCATTTACAAATCACTTAGCATCAATCATCCGTTAATAGTCAACCCTTATTATGCATCACAGACATCATAGATCATCACAGTGTACACTCATATCTAGATTATTTCAACACTTAACCATAGTAACCCAGATCAGATCCACTAGATCATCACTAGGCACCCTCATTCACATCATATCTAACAATCATATATATCTAAGAAGCACGGAGCATAAGTGGATATATCAAAGCACATAGCATAAGCAAAAACAAATTGAATCAAATCACATAGCATAACACACAGATTTACGTGGTTCACCCCCACCTTGAGGCTAATTCCACAAGATCTTCTTCTTTATTATCATCTTCAATCTGTTACAAGCACAAAGTGTCCAAAACCCTTCTTCGCATAGGACAGAATATCTGCGCAACTCGCTATATCCTTCTTCCTTGAATTACAACACTTATCTTTCTATAGCAACCTCACAGTAACTTTCACTTAGCCTTGCAAGCCTTACACAGTTCGCACATAGCACTTATTCAACATCACATAGATGCACTACCAATTGCACTAAGAAATCACATCTACTACTTCTTACATTGCCTATCCTTCTATTTATACATTACAAAAGTGGGCCTAAGCATGGGTAAACCCACGGGCCGACATCCCTTTCCCATTACTTTAACCCAAAACCCTAAAAGTGCTCAAAAGTGGACCGAGATCTCGTGATCTCTTCTTTGCCTGGCGCTCCATCTTTGGCAGGCTGTCGAAGTCCAAAAATGATCAAATATGACCAAGTGTTCCTCAAAACTCGGTCAAGGGCCAACAGTAACCAGAGACTCAACCAAAATTTGTTGAGGAATCTTCTGTCTTGGTTGAAGATGATGGTTTGTTGTATCCCAAAGTGTACCCACACTCATTCGAAGAAGATCTTGGCAGTGTTTTCCACTCTGATGTTCTTCTTGCATTCTGTGAGGATGGCCATCTTTGAAACTGATCAATGACCACAAATGCATAGTCATTTCCTTGCTTGGTGGATGGAAGGCCATAAATGTAATCCAGTGAGATGGATTCCCAAGGATTCTCGAGAGTAGGAAGAGGGCTGTATAAGCCTTTCTTATTGATGGTTGGCTTGCCAATGGCACAGACAGTGAAAGATCTGATATACCTGTTGACGTCCTGTCAAAGTTTTGGCCAATAAAAATGTTTCTAAAGAACGACCACAGTTTTCTCCATGCCAAAATGTCATGACATCCGACTATAGTGTGATTCCAAAATCATATTAGCATGCTCGCTTGTAGGGACACAGAGATGGCCTAGGTGGCATAATAGTTCATCCTGAATGTGAAAATTGGTGATATTTGTGCCTGTACCCAAGAGCTGATAGGTGGTAGCGAAGTCTGTATATTGCTGATAAAGTTGGGGCCACTTAGATGCTTCATGTCCAAATTAATGGAGCACAGTGGTGAGTGTAGCCAAAGGAGGTCAACTGAGGCAGTCAGTGACATGATTTGAGATACATGTCTTACACTTGATGTTTGTTGCACCTCTTCTGTCACCTTAGTGAGAAAAATAGAGGTTCTTGCAACCTTAGTTGGGTCTGCTAAGCAGGACAGCTGCAAGGAAAAGAGTTAGGAAAAGAAATAGAAAACAACAACTAAGAATTAAACTAAAAAATGCAATAACAACTAAATTCATGAGCATAGGGACATAGAAACAAAAATAACAATAAGACCCATGTCACCAATGATAAGGCTGATATTAGTGAAAGAATACACCGAGAAGCAAGGGGACTATGAGTCCCTTCTTCCTCCAAGGGAGGGCTCTTGGACCCCCACAAGCAAGCTCTTCTTACAACAAATAAAAATGAAAAATGATGAAAGAACTCTTTGCTAATCCACTCAAGGGGTGAGATGGATTGCCCAATGCAATGGTGAAAATATACTCTTGGAAAGGATAGAGTCCTCAAGAGAATAATGGCAGCATAAATTTTCTTTGAATTCCTTGAAAAATGAAGTGTATCCATGGCCCTTTTATAGCATTCCTTTGAGCTATTGCTCAACCAGTTTGTAGTGTGAAAAGAGGCTAATTAGGGAATTTCTAGGTCTTTGACCAGCCATCCAGTCAAATCAAGTCCACATTTGAGTATCAAATCAGCTTGGGAGCTAAACCATAAGTGGGTGGGAGGCCGACCACTCTCATAAATGTGTCGTTTCTCAGGTGCATGTATTTTTGCGATAACAGTCTTGCATCGTGCGCATGTGCATGATTTCTGTGTTCCTGTTTCGCGCGCGCCCAGTGTCTTCATAGTGCCCTTCAAGTTTTCACTACTTTGTATAGTTTTTTACCCTTTATGAATGCTTTGGTGTTAATTCAGGTCCATGGATGACTTCATCACTGTTTGACGATGTTGAGTTCTTGTAACCATGTGCGGATGAAATTTCAGTGATAACAATGTTGATATGGAATTGTTGCATGTAGGTGGACCACTTATAATGGAGGTCATTCTGCAATTTCCCCTTTGTTTGTATGAACTGCAAAGGCTTGTGATCAGTGTGTATGATCATCTCCTTTCCCAGAATGTAATGTTTTCATTGACGACATGCTTGTACAATTGAAAAAAATTACTTTTCATAGGTGGGTTATTTTAATGAGCAATGCTTCAGATCATCAAATTCTCTTTTTTGTTACTTCTCCCACATGAACTTGGACCTGCCACCTCCCTTGGTCACCTGGCTGAGAGACCATTAAATATGGGAGAATGCCAACACAAATCGTTGGTAGAATTTGACTAGTCATAAGAAGATATGAAGCTTGGTCAATGTGGTTGGGGCTGGCCACTCACTGATGACTTGGATCTTAGCTGGATCAACATGTAGCCTATGCTCATCAAAAATTTAGCCCAAGTATTGGACCATGTTCATGCCAAAATATAATTTTCCAAGTTTTCATATAGCTTGTGTTATCGCATAGTGCTCAAAACCTACTGAATATGTCGCATGTGCTCCTCCCATGGTCTATTAAATATGAGGATGCCATCCAAATATACCACCACAAAGGAGTTGGTGAAGGGTCTCAATACATCATCCATCAACCTCATGAAAGTGGCAGGTGCATTTGTTAAGCCAAAGGGCATGACTATCCATTTGAAGAGACCTTCTTTATATTTGAAGGTTGTCTTCCACATATCAGTTGGTTCGACGGGAGCCTAGTGGTAACCAGAATTTAGGTATATCTTGTTGAATAACTTTTCCCCCTTGATTTGGTCAAGAAGGTCATCAATCCTGGGAATGGGGTACCAGATCCTGACTGTGAATTTGTTTAAGGATCTATAATCAATGCAGATTCGCCAAGTCTCGTCCTTCTTCTACACCAGTACACTAGCAAATTGGGTCATTTTACGATGGTTATTTCGACGTACTTGCGACATTATGTAGTGGATATTGCGAAAAATATTGAGTCTCCTAAATGGCA
The DNA here is from genome assembly GCA_010110895.2 of Picea sitchensis. Classification (NCBI taxonomy): domain Eukaryota; kingdom Viridiplantae; phylum Streptophyta; class Pinopsida; order Pinales; family Pinaceae; genus Picea; species Picea sitchensis. Next base: position 50,672 of record SNQJ01S0024670.1, on the reverse strand, counting down.
TTTCATGTGATGTCACACGTGCGACGAATCTTGATTAACGTCACAAGAGAGATGATAGTAGGGATGTTTTCACAATTGTGACAAAAAAAAAATATTGTCGCCAATATGACTAAGTAAATAATTCATCGAAAGAGAGACATTGTAGGAAAATCATCACACAATCAACAATATAGGAAAAGTAAGTGAAAAAATTGTGACAAATCATCTTTTAAAGAGTTCGTCACGATTGCGATGAACACATGGTATATAATGACGAAATCACTATACAATTTTTGTGGTTTGTACGGCAAGTTCATCGCAACATTTATATCATTTGTCGCAATTGAGACGAACACTGTCATTGTTTTTATAGAAAATTCATTGTAGGATTTGTTCCGTTCGTCGCAAGTGAGACGAAACATGTCATGATTTATATAGTGAATTCGTTGCAGGATTTCTATGGTTCGTCGCAATTGAGACAAACACTTATATGGTTTGTATAGCAAAATCGTCGCAGGATTTCTATAGTGCATCAAAATTGTGACGACAACTGTCGTGATTTGTATAGTGAAGTGATCGCGGGATTTCTATGGTTCATCACAATTGAGATGAAAAATTTCATGGTTTGTATAGAAAAATCATCGCAAGATTTCTATAGTGTGTCAAAATTGCGACGAAAATGATTTATTTAAAAAAATAATTAAAATTTTATTTTTGAGCAAAAAAAATAATATTTTATTTTTTAAGAAAGGGGGCATGTATTGAAAGAATATTATAGGCTATGAAGCTCATTATATTCTTGAAAAAATTTCACAAAGGGAAATTCTCTGAAGTAAATAGGTTATGGGTAGATCGTTGTGTATGTGATCAATCACCATCTAGTTTTGATTTCAAGAGTACAAATATGGAGTGTCACATCCAATCAAGAGTTACCCTTAGATATTTATAGTTAGTCAATCAATTCATCTCAATAGGCCCTCATCTATATTCAAAACTTCAAGTATGCTAGAATAGAGAATGCCTTTTGTTGAAAGAATTATTCGAAGGTCTTATTTTCACATTCAAGGGGGAGTTAACCTAGGAGGATGTTGGCATAGGGTCTAACCCAGGTTTCAACACTACAATAGTACACCAAAAAAACCCTAACTACCGACCCTTTCGGCAACACCTTCGAAGCAGATGAAGTCTCACCCGAGGTAGAGGCAGGGGTGGTTGCAGTACTCAGGTATCTGCAACCTTAGCTGTGACATAGATCTGTGATTTTAATACTTAACATAGCACTTAGCACTGACAATTCATCAATATTCAACCACTATCTACTTCGCAGATAAAACAGAGCATCGCATCATTCAGTCATATCTGATGTATCTAAGGACTTAACATAGAGAAGTAGGTTAGATCTAGTAGATTCAAGCACTAAGAATATTCACATAGGTTATATCTAACATCCATATACATCATTAGCACAAATCATAAACAGATCTATCTATATATATCAAATCACTTAGCAAGTAAAGACATAAACACATCAACACATTGCACAAAGAAGAGCAACACAACATATACGTGGTTCACCCCCACCCTGGGGCTATGTCCACCAAATCTTCTTATTTATTAGCTTCCTCAATAGGTTACATGCATAGAGACTCAAGACCCTACTTCACACAGGACAAGAGATCTATGCAGCTTGCTATATCCTCCTTCCCCGAGTAGATCTAAGCACATAGCCTTCCACATCCTCTTACAATGAATTTCACTTAGCTCTGCAAGTCTCACACATTATGCACATATAAATTACAATCCTTCAATCACATAGATCTAACACTTAGCCATTCGTAACTCTATATATTGTTACTTCTTACATAGCCTAGACATCTCTTTATACTTTAATAAAGAGGCCTATACATGGGTAAACCCATCGTCCAACATCCCATACCCGTTACATAATCCCAAATCCCAAAAAGGACCCAAAAAGGGGTTGAGATCCTGTGATATCTATTTCATCTTGCACTCCAACTTCGACAGGCTGTCGAAGTCCAAAAATAGGTCAAACTTGACCAAGGGTCTCCAAAACTTGGTCAAGGGACAACAGGCCCCCAACAGTCACTTGCGACTTGTCCCGAGTCACACTGATATGGATATTTCTTCTTCAAAAGCCTTAAGCGTAGATCGAGCTGCTTCAAACTGCTACTGTGCCTTGTCCTCTTGTGTATCGAACTCTTGGATGACTGCATCATTGACAAGTCCCTCTAGGTGTTGTTTAGCTACAGTGACAACCTGCTCCAGTTCTTCTCCTTGACCTTCAACCTCTTTGAACAATTGGTAAGCCTTATATTGTATAGGTTGGAGCCTATGAGTTACTTCCATAACTCTTGTCTGGATAGTGTGAGCCTGCTACTAGGTAGTGTGATTCTCCTGGGATCACTTCATTCTTTCCCCAGCTGACAAGGGCTTCAGTTGTGCTTGTATCATTTCGGCTTGATACTTCGCCGCCTGGAGTTGCGACTCCAGTGCCTTCAGTTTTGGATTCTCAGTGAGTTGCGCATAGGTCTGGGCACTGCGATCAGTAAGTTTCTTACATTCCATATCAAGAGATTTTATTCTCTCAACTGCGCTTCGAGAAGTTGCTTCTCTTTGATCCCTTACATCCTGTGGGGTCTCGGGTACTGCGCGGAGTTCTAAGTCTGCTATGCATTGTTGTAGCTGTTGGATAACTTCTGTGAGCTTCTCTGCTTGTTGCATCACTCGATCTTCTACCTTTATTTCTACGACTGTCACATAACGAAGTGCTCTACTAACGGCTTCTTTCACTTCGAGTTACTTCAAGTTACTATTCTTTTCCTTGTTGTAGATGTGTTTTTTCTTCATCAAAATTTGCTTAGAGAGAAATCTTTTCCTATTCTACGGCTCGGCACTGCTCTACAAGTACTCCTTGCACTTGCATCAGATCTTGGGTGGATTTTTTTTTTTCCTCTTGTGCTCATCGAAGGCGAGCTTCAACTGTCTCAACTAGTCGACAGAGTTGGGTTGGCTCATCTCCCAAATCTAGTTCTCCTGATGGTAGAGGCACAATGGAGACTGCACGACTAGACTGAAGGGTCTGTTGTACCCCTCGAAGTTCGACCTCAATCCTATCATACATTTCCTCCTGCTTCACTCCTTGTTTCTCTTCTATCTCCAATGAACCATCGTTCAGGGTGGCTATGATGAAGTCAAAATCATCGAAGGTGAGGACAGTATGCATCTTGGTCATGGTGGATTTCGATTTCTTCTGGGAAGAAGGTTTCAGGTGGGAAACCTTCCTCTTCTTCAAAGGGTCAACCTTGTCTCTGGGCGGTGTTACTTCGCATGGTCTCTATTCAGATTATACTTCATCATCACCCCCTCGGTCAAGTGACATGGAAGCAGTCTTCCCTGAGGTGCTGCTTAAGTTTTGGACCTCCTCAGTCTTCTTCTATCTGCTAGTTCCAAGTGTATTATGTTCTTTCTGAGTTTCCTCCGAGCTGTCAATATTAGATATCTATATGGGGTTGACGGGGATAAATAGGTCAGTGGACCATTCCTTGGTGATCTCCTCAAGGTATTCTTCTGTAAGATTATAATATGACTAAAGTTTCTCTTGGTGTTCATCTTCTTGCGTTGTAATGTATATAAAGTATCGATCTGCGCTGAACTTCATTACTGGTTGGAACCTTTGTAGGGTGTTTGGAGTCATGCGAGGCTTGGCTTCAATGGCTCGCTTTAGATGGAGGTAGTATGTATGAAACACAACGTTTGACTGCCATCATTTTTTCATATCAGTTGAATACCACAAGGTAGCGAAATTTGTGGAAAGCGGTTAAAACGAATCTATGTCGGGGAAGGTTGCTCCTTCCAGCATCTCCCAGGAAGCAAATGCAATGAGGACTAGGAGCCAACTGAAATTAAATTCATAACCCTGATCCTGTGCTTCTCAACAATATAGTTTGAACTGGTTAACTAGGTACTTCGCCCAGTTCATATGTAGGCCTTTCGCGCACTTCCCTGTGAGGTCAACAACAATTTCGGTGACCTGCGTAGGGAGTTTATTCCTTACTAAATTTCCATCTATCAGTTGGCATGTGAGGCACACTGCGCCACTCTGGATGGAAGCTACCTTGTAGCTTCTTGTTCCCTTCTCAACGTTTCTGTATGTATCCTTGATCTTCTTTGCTACTGCGCGATCTGCATCTTTTCCTGGATAAAAGTCCTATGGGTCAGGTCCTTGCATACTCAGTCCTGTGATCCTATGGATCAACATTGGATCAATTGTAATGCGATGGTCTAGCCATAAGTATCTGCCATGGTAGCACGACAGTAGTAGCTTAACACATGCATTGACTTCCTGGTGTCGTCTGAAGTGTGGGATCTTCATGACATTCAGCAGGGTGGACTACGCGAGGTTCATTGTCCATGACTGGGGGATTATCTTCAAATTCTTCCCCTTAGTTCTAGTTAGGTACTTGTATGGGGAAATCATACCATAGATCTTTTGATCTCTAAGGTTGAATTCGTTGAAATTCACCACTGTGATATTATCCTGCTATGTTCAAACTGTGTGTATCCCCTTCGGGAGGTACGCAATGACCATAGTGTACTCATATTCTCTTCACGTGCTATCACAATCCACCGCACCAGCCAGAGGTGGAATGTAATTGGGAAATATGGATGGAATCAACTTCATGTTTGCTAGGTCATATTTAGTCTTGGTTCTCTTCTCTGTTGATGGTCAGGATGGCCCCGATCTGCGATCAATCGACAGAGAGGCTTGCATTCCTCTCGTCAATGATACTTATACACCTGTAGACATCGACATCACTCTGTCAGTCATGAGGTTGATAAAAAATTCTTCGACAAATCTCTCTGCAGCGCTGAATGCGTACGACATACATGCTCAGGGATGGAAATATTCGGGTTTGAGGAGTAACTTAGACACTGCAATAGGATAGAAGGCAATAGCACAATGATCACTGTGTAAAATCAACAATTATGTGAGCTCATATTCACGGTTATCAAAAGTGTTCTCGGTGCATGGCATGATGGGATAAATAGATAACTTGGCAATAGATTTCTTGCAACGGTTGAGAAGCCTTCATTAACTTTGTTATGTCTGTTATGGAATGGTCCAATGATCTGGTAGCGAACCATAAATTCCTTTCTACCCATTCGGGGGGTCGGTCGAACGGTTATATTGGTCCCAACAACTATATTTCTTCGTCATGGCGAAGTGCCATGTGACGTTGCTCTCTTATCCCAACGAAGCTCCAATTTTGCAAATTTTCCTTCTGCAAAGTTCCCTCTAGAACCTTTTGTAACTTATCAATCTTAGCTCTCTTCTTACTTATTTTTGTAGCTTTCTTTCCAGTGAGCTTTGTTTTGGTGTTCCTTTTTCCATTCTGATTCTTATCTTCTTTTGTCATAGTTACTTTGCGCTGTTGAGATTCTTTCCTAAGAGTCAAGGGTGATACTTCTTCTTTACCTGGAATAGGTACTTCAATCCACCGTGGTTCTTCTAGTGTTATTGCAACTTTGACATACGGGTCTCTGGTGTTAGATAGCTTCGATATGTTCTTTTGTTCTTCAATGAAGTGTGTAATCTTTCTAGTCATGAAATCTTTTAACTCTTGCTTCTTCTGCTCTAAAACTTCTTTTTGTTCTTTCCTTCTGGCCTGATCTCTTTCAATCCAAGGTTTTCCTAGTAACATGGTAAATGGGGCATTGTTCTCAATAAATTTAATAATCTCAAAATATTCCTATGTCAAAGTTCCATTGCCATTCATAGATATTTGGGTGAGATTTCCACATAGGTTTATCATCTTTCCTCTAAATAGACCTAGTCCTCCCAATGAAGGAGTCATAACATGCTTCCCTAAAAGTTCCAAAGTTCTTTTTGTCATGACATTCACCTGTGTTTCCTCATCTAGAACACAGTCAATGTCGAAGTCTCCTATTCTTTCTTCAAGGCATTCTTTTTATTCAAATATCTCTGATAAACTGACATGTCGGTGGTCATTCAGGGTTTCATTTATCTGTAGAAATACTTTCTCTGATTCTTTCTGGGGTTCTTCCATTTATGGATCTACCTTAGGTTTTTCTTGTCTCATGTTCATTCCTTCAAGCCTAGAAATCATTCTAGGGCAATCCAATACTTCAGGATTCCTAGATTTGCAACAAAGACAACTAGGTCTTCTTCCAGGGCATTCCTTAGCAAGATGTCTCGGTCTTCTGCAACTGTAACAGAAGGTTAATCCTCTCTTTCTTTTAAATGATCCCCAACCTTTCCTGTATTGCATGCTAGAATCATGGTAGCTAACCTGCAAACATTTGTTTCTATGATCCTGCATCCACTTGTTAGTCCAATCATTCTTTCTATACATAGGTATAACATATCTTTCACTATTCTTATCAGATCTACACATATCAAACCATATTTCATCTATTAGTGCCCTAGTTTTCAAGCTAGGACAAAATCTATCAAATATACCTAGATCCATACTTTAGAAACAAAAATTTCCACTTATCTTACTTCTACAAAGCACAAAGATTTCAGATCTAGAACTTTTCACTATTCTTACCTTTATCAAAGCACAAAGCTTGCAGATCTACCTCTTTTAATCAAGAATTATCACTTTTACCTTTCTCAGAGCACAAACCTTTCAAATCTTACCTCTTTTCTTCAGATAAGACTTCTTTTCTTTAGCACAGAGCTTTATAAATCAAGTAAAATACTTCACACTAGAATGACAGATCTATGCACAAAGCTTTCAGAGTTTGAGGATGGATCTTTGCATAAATATTCTTATTTCTTAGTTCCCAGAAATCACAGTTTCAGGTCAGATATTTGCACAAAGCTTCTTCTTCCTTAGTTCCCAGTAATCACAGTTTCATGTCTTGGCAACATAACCATTTGTTGGCACAAGGGAAAACCTAGGGTTCAACTCTACAACAACGCACCAACAAAACCCTAACTATCGACCCTTTCGGCAACACCTGCGAAGCAAATGAAGTCTCACCTGAGGTAGAGGCAGGGGTGGTTGTAGGACTCAGGTGTGTGCAACCTTAGCTGGGACACAAATATGTGATTGTAATACTTAATAGAGCACTTAGCACTGACATTTCATCAATATTCAACCACTATCTACTTCGCGGATAAAATAGAGAATCACATCATTCAGTCAGATCTGATGTATCTAAGCACTTATCATAGAGAAGTAGGTTAGATCTAGAAGATTCAAGCACTAAGAATATTCACATAGGTCAGATCTAACATCCATATACATCATTAGAACACAGCATAAACAAATTTATCTATCTATATCAAATCACTTAGCAAGTAAAGGCATAAACACATCAACACATTGCACAAAGAAGAGAAACACAACATATATGTGGTTCACCCCCACCCTGGGGCTACGTCCACCAACTCTTTTTATTTATTAGCATCCTCAATAGGTTACATGCACAGAGCCTCAAGACCCTACTCTGCACAGGACAGGAGATTTGTGCAACTCACTAGATCCTCCTTCCCTGAGTATATCTAAGCACACAACCTTGCATAGCTTCTTACAATGACTTTCACTTAGCTCTGCAAGTCTCACATAGTATGCATAGAGCACTTACAATCCTTCAATCACATATATCTACCACTTAGCCATTTGTAACTCTCTATATTGTTACTTCTTACATAGCCTAGACATCTATTTATACTTTACAAAATAGGCCTAGACATGGGTAAAACCATGGGCTAACATCCCATACCCATTACATAATCCCAAATCCCAAAAAGGACCCAAAAAGGGGCCGAGATACCACAATCTCTACTTCATCTTGCGCTCTACCTTCGATAGGCTGTCGAAGTCCAAAAATAGGTCAAACTTGACCAAGGGTCTCCAAAACTTGGTCAAGGGCCAACAGAGGAAGAATGCTTCATTAAATTGTTTTTTTTATGGTTATACTAAGACATCTAGAGAAGATGTCTTGTCGAATAAAGACAAGTTCTAGTTGTAGAATCCCTTAACATAGTGAAAAGAACATATTTTGATGAATATTTGGCATAGGAGAAATTCAATGAGTCAACCAATATATATATATATATATATATATATATTTGATATGGATATGTTATTAAAATAGATAACATATACATATCAAATATATTTATATGTGTGATCTTTACTAAACATATAAGTTGTAAGGTTGGCTAATCTCATCACGAGAGGCATTGAAAAACAAAGGCTTCTCTATTCTACTCGGAATTTTTAGGATTTTTATGGCTCCCTAAGAAGGTTTGTCTCTAGATGCATTCATGTATTTTCATCACAGTTGGTCTTATTAATCTTTAAATATCATCCACATTCCAAATCTTGTGGGAATCTTTAAAATGAAGGGCCATTCCATTCATTGGGAATATTTAGAAATATCATTCTAAGTCCAATTCTTGTGGGAATCTAGTTGGGCAAGGCCATGGTTTCTAACATAAGGAGGGTTTTCCTAGGGGGATAATACTAAGTCCTATCATTTCATTTCTAGATAGGTGAGGACAAGGACTTTGTTTGACTTGGGTTGAATTCTCTAAACTGATGCTTCAAGAAAAGTAAGAGAATAAAATGCTCAATGAATGCTTGGAAGGAAAACACTTACTTTATTAAACACAACACACCAATGCATCATTAGTCATGATTAGTTATTAAGAATTATACAATGTTCAAGGTGAAACTTTCTAAGTAAAAAGTACATATTCATTCACAAGATAGTCGTCATTTAGCAAATTTCATATCTGCAAGAAGTGAAGAATGAACAAGTACTTATGAAACATTTAAGCATGAAATTGGGTCTTTATGATAGCAATGAAATAGAGCATCATTGTAACAAGTTCATAACCAATATAAGTTTGCATCCGTTCAATAAGTATATGCCATGAAACACATAAAGTGTTGGTTGTGGAGCCTGATTATCTTCCTGATTCAGAGGTCCTTGCTTTCAACCGTGTTTATACCCCATGAAGTATTTACACCCCAGAAGTATGTACACTCTTCCACGCGGGGGAGTGCAGAGGGGGGGTACCTCCTCTGCAGGGTCCGGGGGGGCTATCCCCCCGGCTGGGGGGTCTAGGGGCAAGCGGGCCCCCAGCGGGGGTTCGAGGGCGAAGCCCCTGAAGCAAATATTGCCTTGTAAAAGCATATTGTAATTTCATTGTAAATCTGGACTGTTCATTATAAGGTCGTAGATCTAACGGTAGAGATTATGTAAGGGTTTTTTTCCCTAGAAGACAACCCTCTTTTATGAGGGAAATGTATTATGGCTAAGGATGATGGTGAATATTGTATTCTGAGAGAGGATACTGTGAGAGAAAGAAGAGGAAGTTACAGTGGGTTTTGTTGTAGGTTGTATCCCTTCATTTGCTGGACAATAATAAAGGAAGGACCTGGCAATTTCTCTGGTGGACGTAGCCCACACTGGGTGAACCACGTAAATCTGTGTCTCTCTTGTATTGTGTGCCTTCTATCTTTTGTTTCTGCATTTGTTTTATTTTATTGCTCCGCGGTCCTATTTTTCTAACAACTAGTATCAGAGCGTAAGGTAACTCGCAGGAAAAGAGGGTTCCTGGTTTGAGTGGGAGCAATGTCGGAAGATGGAAAGTTTAGGGTTGAGAAATTTAACGGCCAAAACTACCAGTTATGGAAGATGCA
>SNQJ01S0024670.1:25228-40976 GCA_010110895.2 Picea sitchensis | reverse complement strand
GTTGTTATTGAGCTTAGACAATCTTAAGTCTATTAAAACATTATTAATCTTTCTTCAAGTGATCATGAATAGTATACATCATATGGACAGTAAAATTAAAGAGCATCATTCACACATAAGGTATACACAGAGACAGATTTTCACGAGGAAACCCATAAAGGGAGAAAACCTCTTCTTTTTCAAAATGATAGGCAGTCTTTTAAGTTCTGTACATCATCTATAATTGAGCACCAACTCAATGTGAGGTTGCTACCTCTGTTTTACAAGATGCAACTTGTTTGAGAGAAACAACTCTCTGATTTCTCTAGCACCCACTAGAAGGAAGCACCAACTCCCTGAATGTTCCAGCACCAACTGGATGGAATCACCAACTTCCAGTTACATAGGCTCCAACCTGTATAACAGAGAACACTTTTTCTCCCTTGCACCACCCTGCCACCCTGGTTTCTCTGGCTGCAACCAGATGGAAGCTACAACTTCTTGTGTTCAAGTTCTCACTTGAACCTCTGAGGACAACAGTCCTCCCGAGCACCTCCCAACCTCCCTAGAACAAAAATGAACAAATAAACATTCAACTACATAGATAAATCAATTCTTACCAATCTTTCTTTGTTCTGTAAATCTGGTCATATTCTAATTGTTCTGCAATTCATTTCTTCCTCTGTTTGTTCAGCAGCTCTGCTCTGCATCAACTTCTTCTGTCATTCTGCTCAGCTTCAATTTTTCTTCATCATCAGTTACTCTTCCATGAGTTTCATTGAACACTGTGTATATTCTCCATCTCACACTGCAAAATGCTATGATTTTTCTTTTCTTGTAGTTTCATTAATTTTTCATATTGAATGACCAACCACACACAGTCTGTCTCATCTTATTTTATACACACCTACACGACAGTTCAACTTCCCAACTCCTTAGGCAAAAAGACGAAAACTGTCTGAGCAACTAAAATGCCAACTAGTCGACAATCATGAATCTGTTTCACTAACAGATTCGATGCTGAGGAGTTAACTGTGAGAGAGAACAGTAACCCTCCGATCAACACTTGATCTGATGGTTTAGATCATTTCGCTATTTCTCATATCACTATTTTGACATTCCTGATGTTCAATGTTCTTGTCACTTCCAAATCCCGATCCACGAAAATCCGTGAAGAAGTCAGATCAACAGTCTAAATCACTTCTTGATCTGACGGTTGCAATTACGTTGCGATTTAGCATATCACGATATTGGGATTCTTGTTGCATTGTTTCCATATCGTGATTCGTGAAACTCCGATATGGAGTTGGATCAATGGTCCAGATCTTATCTTGATTCAACGGCTGTGATTAAGTCGCGATTTTTCATATCGCGAAATCGGGATTCCTGTGGATGATATTTCTTCACATCTCCAACTCTCGATCCCCGAAACTCTGACATGGGCTGGAATCAACGGTCCAGATTCAACCTTGATCTGAAGGCTCAAATTAAATCACGATTTCGCATATCGCAATTTTGAGGGGTTAGGGAACCCTGTTCCTTTGACTCTCCAGTCAGTGAAATGACAATCTAACCCCACGTATCCTACCCATAAATGGACGGTCCTCCTTCTTTCAGAATTTTGTACACCCACTTATCCTTGTACTTTAAAGAGCGTGCATGTTCTCCTTGATCCAACGATGGTCGGGTTCTGTGCTTGGATCTAACATCTGAGATCTGTCATCCTCTTCAGTGCACTCTTCTTATTTACATTCAGATATTATGACCCTCATTCTATCGAGAATTTGAAAGGGATCCAATGAACATAAATTCTTCTCAAACCTTTTCTTGTTTACATTCAGATCTGACGACCCTCGTTCTATCAGGAATTTGAAAGGGATCCAACGAACAAAAATGCTTCTCAAATCTCTTATTGTTTACATTTAGATCTGACGACCCTTGTTCTATCAGGAATTTGAAAGGGATCCAACGAACAAAAATGCTTCTCAAACCTTGCGGGCCTACCTCTTCAGCATGCTCTTATTCAGATCTGACGACCATCGGGAATTCAGGAAGAGACAGATCTGACGGCCATCGAGAATTCAGGAAGAGATCTAATGAACACAGTTGTTGCTCTACCCTGATTATCACTGCACCACTGATCATCGTTGTTGTACTCAAGCCATCATCACTAGTGTACTTGCCATCAATGACAAGTATACGCTGCCTGTAAAACATGCCAACAATCCTCTGTACATTCTTCCTGTACTCATGCCATATTTACTTATGCCCGTCTGTTACATATTTGCCAATAGAGTTACCATCCTTAACATTATTTCTTCCTACCCCTTTAATAATTGTTTTTTTAAATGTTTGTTTTATCGAACAAGTTCCTTCTATTTAGATATTCATAGAAAAACTAGAGACTAGGGGAATTGGCCTCATAGTGAGGGAGAACTTCTAAAGATTTATATTTGAATTTTGAATTTATCTCTTCACCTCTTTTCCTTATTGGATTATTGACTCGGGATTTATCAATTTGACCTTTCCTTTTGACCTTTCCTTTTGACCTTTGATAAATCATACATGACCAAGATGTAATTTTTGATATGGATGGAATGAATAACACTCGGGAGTTGGAAAATGATTATCATGGTTGGGATATGGATAATGATATCTATCCTAAGAACCCAATGGTGCAGTTTAATCCAAGAGATGACACACTTTTAACATAAAACATGTTCCCCAAGGTACTACAAGGAAAGTCATAAAACCATGTAATGTTATGAAATAATACTAGGCAATCATTAGGTGTTTACCACTTTATTATGAGATAATAAGTTACATCATCATTTCCAAATAAGTATTGATACATGGAATGTCAAATGAAGAAAATAGGAACCATTCCATACCATACAACAATGCATCTAACATATGAGGAGTTGGCATGAAAGTGAGCTACACCATAGTTGAGCTAGCACGATCATGTTTTTGGTGGAGATCAAGAAGAAATCTATCTAGATGTAGGGAATATGAGCATGACACATCATTCAAGAAACAACTTGAAACCCTTGCTAGCATATCCAAAAATGTGTCACCCCTCATGGGGTAACATCTGGCTCCTACTCGTGGACATGCACTCTGTGTGAGAATGTATGAGAACTCTGTAATCTCTATAGACCTGTGACCTACACACCATATAACTTGGCAAATGAAACAAAATTTGGGGTGAATCTACCACCCTAGTTAGAAATAAAAAATACTTGGCACAAATAAAAAAAATTCACCAAATATAAACATGAAAGTAAAGCAAGAAAACACATGTAAGAAATTATTCTAAGGAAAATCAAATGCATCAATAAAATTAGGCAATGCATGAAAGTAAACACACAAAAGAAAGGAAAACATGAATGGAAGGAAAAAAATAATTCTAACTATTTCTCAAAGTTCTTATTCATGCCTTATACCCTATTGGATAACTAAGGGATGTGGTTGCTATGTGAAATAAAATATCCAAATCAACCATTCAAGGAGCTTACCAATAGATGGAAACCTTCCCTTATGTTTGGTCATCATCCAAAAAACAAATATGTCAAGCATCAAGTGGGTATCAAGAATAATATAAATCACTCTCAAGTCTGGAACCTAGGTAAGGTAATATCTATGAAGTAGAAAGCCCAAACTATACCAAGGTTGACTCACCTCTCCACAAAATTTCTTCATCCAAAGGTCAATAGGAACAATGTAAACACAAAACTAGGTCAACCCATTGAATTTTCTTGTAATATCATTGAGGTCAAAATATTGTGAAGGAAACTCCGACGATGCAGATGGTTTGGAGTTATGCAACAACTTCACTTGGAGTGATTTTGTTTTTGTTTGGAGGGTGTCTTTATCCCACACACATTATTGAATATATGTGGGGGATAAACTGGGTCTTTTCTCATAGTCACAGTGCTCCCTTGCACATCAATGAAGTTTTTTTAAAGGGACAAATTAGTTGGCATATGGTCAAAACTCTCTCATTGTTTCCATTATTGTGCCCTCTAATCGACAAAGTGAAGATTTGAATTTATGTCAACATTATAACAATGAGTGTTTATATCATAAGCCTCTATATGGATTAACATCACCATGGGAATATTAAAGTAGGAAAATATGAAGAAAGTATTGAAACATTGAATAAACCTCCACATATTGTAGACATGAAGATTGAGATGATGCACATGTCTTATAAGATTGTAGACACCAAGTCTTATAAGAGAAGCTGAAATTATCATTAAGTGTATAACAAAATTACATTCACAGATATATACAAGCCATAGAAGTAGCCTTGTGTATATTAACAGATGAAAAAGTACCCATAATGACAATATATTATATGCATCGTTACATGTTTAGCTATATAATGTACATCTAACTATACTATAAAATTATTACATGAAATCATGAATTTCTTTTAGTATTCTTTTGTGATTTCCAGGGCTTAAGTAATTCATCCATCTCCATGTCTTCGTTTATTGGGTTCTCTTCAGCAACTAATGTTGTTTCAGTCCTTTCACGCCGAGTACATCTGGTCTTGTACCCATGGCGTGGATGCTTCTATGAGGGGCCATCACCTACAAAAATTAAAAATATTAAATTTATATGGCCAATTTTTAAATATCGTTGAAGTAGTTCATTAATATTAAAAAAAAACTCTGCAATGTAAATTATTTACCTGGTCCTCTAGTCAGCACCATTGGAATGGTTGTCGGCCTGTTCACCTGATCTTCAGGTCAAGGAGGATCAACTATGACATTCTCTGCCATTGAAACGTCAAAATTTATAAGTACAGAATTCTTAAGTCTATGATTAATATACAAAAATTTTACCGTTGTGGGCCTCAGTCATAGGAACATCTTGGGGTTGCACCTCACTGGGATGGGGTTGCTGGGGAGCACCATGATCTTCTGGTTTCTTTGCACTATCAACGCTCTGTTGTCTAGTACTAATGGTTTCATTGATAGTGTTTCTCCCCTAATTAAAACAAAGTAAGACATTAAATTATGGACGATATTAAACATTTATGTATTTTATAAGTAATGAAAGGTTAATGTGGACTGATTTTTATTTACCTTATCCTACAAATTGGATCTTGGGGTCTGCCCCATGATTTTCCTACAATCAACCAAAACATTATAACCGTAATTGTAACCAAGTTGGAGGTCTTCCTCTGTGGTTTCAGTTCGGAATTCGTCGCCCTGCATTGCATAAGGGTATGGTTTTTAATGTTTTTGGCTACAATTACCTGAAAGTTGTAAGGTGATACAAATAATATTCTTAAGATGTTTGGGTACTTAATATTCATGACTGTAACCTCGAGTATCCTCCCCAGCCTAGATTGTGTTGGCCATGTTTGGCAATCCTTGCTTTGGTTTCCTTCGAAGTGGCAGGAAACCTATCATCAAAAATTTCAAGTATGTTATATATAACCACACTTTTATTTAGATCTAAAGAAAAATAAAGTTGGTATTGAAATCAAAATATTGTAATTTACCTTGGTGTACCAGTTATTTGTTCTCCTAGTTTTTTCAAAATCTTCTCTTTTGCATCATCAATGATCGCCTTCCACTCCCTCTCTGGAATTGAGGGAGGACGCTCATACCTAGGATTTCCTGCCAAGCTTCGTCTATAAACATCTTGTGTATATTTTAAATATTCACCCGTTGCAGAGGTGACCTCTTTTTTATCGAACGTGTCTACTCCAAAGAGGCCTTCAATATAATCCATAAGTTCCTTTTTGAGGTTGGAATTCTGGAAATTCCACCTTATGCCTAATGTTTCCCAAAAAATCATCAAGGCCTTGCTCTCTAGGTGCCTATAAAAAAGGTCGTTTCCTATACACAAAAACATATGATTATTAATTTAAAATTAATAATCTAGATGATTTATGTATGAGAAGGACAACATTAAATGATTAAAATGTGAATTAAAACTACCTAGGAGTCTTGATTATTTTAATGGAAGTCCATTATCGTCGACCAAAAATGTGCACGGAAGGGTCCCCATGCTTGTCACATGGCTAGCTCCAATAAATGCAACCATGTCAGCCACATCACCATGAGCCTCATCTTTGTCACCATCTCTAGACTTTGATCGAGGTGTGGATGTATGGAGGTGTGTGTCATGGATCCTATGTAAATTAGGTGTGGAATATGGAGAAGTAAATAGTACTCTAGTAGCTGTATGACCACCCGCATCAGGACTCTGTAGCGTCTCTGTAGCGCCACTACTACCAACACTGGGTTGAACAGGCTCCAAAAATGACTTTATAAAAAAGAAAATGTTTTTTCGTGAGATAATGTAAAAGATAAAGAACAAAGTATCATAATTGAACATATGAGTACATTAAAAAAAAAACACTTTAAATTATGGTTATTACCTTATATGTTTTAAGTTGTGACATAAGGAGCTTGATCTTTGCTTTGACGTCGGGAGTTTGATCTAGACGATCTAAGAAGCTAGCAAGTTCCTTGTTCTCTTTAATGATATTTTTTTTTATTAATACCATCTGATCAGCAGATGAATAAAACCCCTCCTCATTGGCGTAATCATGATCAACATGGCCTGCGGACTACATATAATTTCAACAAAAACAATGTTATTTCAATAAAATTATATAAGCAAATAATAAAAATAACGTAAAATGAAAGTGGAAATTGATAATCATTTACATGTTCTGCGGCTGTCCCTTTTCCACGATCATCCTGCCACATTATAATATAATTAGAACCCCCAAATATTTAAAAAATTGTTAATGATAACAAAAAGACAATGTTCAAGATAATATTTACAACAATGTTAAAGATAATAAAAAAATATAATGCAATAAGTAGAGGTTTCTTAAAGAGGTGTTGCATAACAACTTGCACACTATTAGTCAATGTTTTTATTCGATTCAAATGGTAATCCACTAATAACTCCTCCCCGAGAACTATCTTTTTTATTGTGCATAGGACTACCCAATTCTCTTCACGTCCCTCATATATGCAATTCGGTTGTTTGTTTTTTGTCCCGAGTCGTGTGTTGTTTATAAACCTTGTGATATTGCCGAAATATTTAGGCCTTCCATCAATATAGATAGTCACTCCCTTATTTTTATCCTTTTTTATTAGTTTTATATAACTTGTGGCAAGTGCATATCTCCACATACTTCGCATGTATCAGACCATCCACATCCATAATTGTAACACGGTTCGACATAGTCCATCAATTCAGTTACTGTATTGTATTTTACAATTATTCCATCCATGGAAAATAGCCCCAAGCCATGCAGGGAGGATGGTGCAATGCGATATGTCCTATTGTTAAACCGAAGTCAACTTATATAGGAGTTAGTTCCTTAGGTACCAATTGTTTCACCAGATGCTTATACCTAAGTGGAACCTCTATGTATCCTATGCTCTCATCATCATAAGAGCATGATCCTCCTTCGACAAGAAAAAATTTCATACATCTACAAAATTTTATTATGAATTTTTCACCTCTGTTCCTTGTTTTCTTATCATATCTACTAGATGCAGCTGCATTTCCCTCTATTTGTCCTAAGATTTCCTCACTCGATGAAGAAATATCTGACAGGTACTTGTTTGGTTGTACCTTCAGTTGCATGTGCACGTGTTGTTAGTTAGTAGTCCATCATCATCCTAGTTCTAATTTATGAACTTTTTTTTCTATATTCAAAGTTCTAAATGAAATTTGTATATCTTTAGCTCTGGATGCACAATTAGACTTGGGTGCAATTACCAATATCAATGGTCAAACATGTAATTTAATGTGATATACCTCTTGATTTTGGACATATTAAGGACATAAGGATTTCAATGTAAGATACAACATTCATTTACATGATCTAGGTTCCTATTCATGCCCCCCCTTTATTGGACCAAAAGAAAACACGATTCAAAAATCCATCCTCTCCTCCTTTTAAGAAAACATGATTTCAAATACATCCTCTCCTCTTTTTAGTCCTTGCAAAGAAAGGACTATAATAATCACCTCATGCGAATAATTCATATGTATAGAACATGTAACAAAAAAATATTTAAGTTATGGTAAAGTTATAGAATTTTGTATTTTCCGCCATGTTAATTTTTTCTTGAGTTGTACAAATTGTGTTGTTTTTAGTGTTCTCTAAATAATATGGTCTCTATCCCTATGGCCATTGATGTTATTTCTTGATGGTCTCTCTTGATATGGTCCCCACAATCTAAGGAATACCAAGAAACCAATGTGTTTCATTTTTCAAGATAATACCCACAATACATTTTAATGTTAGGACAATGAAAGAAACAAGCCAAAATATTAGACAATATATCACATACAAACAATAGACAAGAATTAGGTTGCACAGGGTGAAGAGGGGTTGGTGACTATATAAGAAGAGGTGGCTATGGTGAAAGAATAAGAGGTCGATGTGGTCTACATGGAGGAAGAAAAGGGAAGGATGCAATTTTGTGAAAAAACCCTCAAATAAAACCTGGAAGGAAAGAAAACAATATGTACTCATATTTGACAAGACAAAAATAATATGCTAATGAATCCATATAAATTTTAATAAAATTGGATAAAGAATAATAATTTCAAGGCTCTAGATGAATTTTTGGATCCATCAAGTGAGGAAGAATCCATATCAAGGATGATAGAATTGATGACTATATTGGATGCATCATGTTGTCGTTGGATGTGAAGAATACAACTTGTCAGTTACCTTAATTTACCACCTCATCACTTGGTCAATGTGTCATTCCACCATTGGATGTGAAGAATGTCAAATTTCAACTATCCTTTTTGCCACCTCATCATCTAGTCCCTATGTCAAGTTGTCATTATATGTGAAGAAGGATTAAGGGGCGAAGATGGGTGGATTAGTTATCTTTGGTTACCACTTGGTCCACATGTCATGTTTTCATTGGATGTGAATTATGAAGAATTACACAAACTAATGCTTAAAGATCCTAAGCCAAAAACACATACTGATCTAGAATCTCTAGCAGAAGTTGTTGTGAACCTCAGCAAAGATCCTGAAGGGTAGACAGATCGAGGAAATTCCATTTTTTGCAATTTTGAAAACGACTTCAAAGACCTGCATTTTTGGCAACTTAACCGAATTTGAAAAAGCGTTGTTAGTTGTCAAATACCATGAATTTTGGCAACTTATCCTACTATGTTTCAGGTACGTAAGTTGTTGAAAGCGCAGACACAGGCAAAACATTAGTCTTTTTTCCTAGATCGAATATTTTTGCTGCCAAATCATTCAAGGAAGGTTTCAAATGAATTATAAATTTAAAATGGATAAAGATCATCCTCTTTTTTAGGGTTTAGTGGCAAACATGAAGGATAAAAGGCTCAAAATTTATCCTATTTTTGGTTGACGATTTTCCCAGGTGCCAGAAAAGGATCTCAAGTTTCCTTGTCATCACCTAGAAGACTATTGAAGGTGTCGAAGATTGTTGAGGTTTATAGTGAGGTTTATATGGACTCATAGTCCTACGTGTTTGGACTCCTAGCCCTACATGTCTTAGAAGACACAAGGTTTATGTTGAGAAAAACTATATTTGAGGTGAAGACCATAGATGATATTTAATTAAATGGCACTTAAATAGTTCTTTGTAGAGTTGAATTCAAACAAAAAGTTCCAAAATGTGAACAAAATACTCAACAAAAATCCTATGACTAATACTTAAACAAATAAATCAAATGTATTTTCTTTCAAGAGCTAGGATGGGACTCATATGCACCTAGAAAAATAGGGAAATCCTAAAGACATAAAAGGAGGAAAGTTAGTCAATACTTGGTTTTCATTGTGCAATAACATATGAAAAATGCAAGGTAAAACTCAAGAAAGAGACATAAAGGAAGGGAAATTCATAGAGGGATCTTACAAAATTGAGAGGAGGAAAAAATGTTGGAATATGAACTCTTCTCCTTTCCAAGAACTTTGATTAAATGAAACTTCATAATGCCATGATAAAAGTAGTATTTGACCACTAATTCCAGAATGGGATCATTATTTTTAAGAAGGATAAGGAATAAAATATCTTCAAGGGAATTTTTTATATTTCCATCAAGGACATGGACAATTCTGATGTGGACAATTTTGCATGGAGGCATTTCTCCCGGACCTCTTCATGAAAGATTGTGAATCTATGGTGCATGTACAAATATGTGAGATGTGGGTTTATGATAATATTTTGAATTTTCCAATAACATTCTCCATTGACTTTGTGTAAACCATTCCATTTGGTTTTTGTTTCACTAAGTGTAAAGAACAATGTTGGAGAATTATAAGACGTAAGTTAGGTATGAGCTATTTGTTACCTCTTTATTACCTTTTCTTTTAATTGTATCCATATTTTGTATTGATCAAATGAAGAATTAACCTGAAACTGATCCCATTAGACACAAACTCAATCCTAAGGCCAACTAAGGAGAAAAAACAACACACATTAATTAATCTAGGAGTCAAGCATGCAAACAAACCTTCTCACAAATAAGCGCTAGTTGGTGATGGAATCCAACATCGCAGAATCGATGCACGAAGGGGATGAGTTTTGGCGGGTGGTAAAGTTGCATTGACAACCTTCTTAACGAACTAATGCCCTGGTGCAATTTACCCCACCAAGCAATGGGCAACCCTCCAAGGAGTCCGAGTGAGTCTAGTCAACATTGATCCCAGGTACAGCACCACCTTCCCTGTGTTGTCACCTTGTGTAGGAAGTCTAAAATATTATGACCTCTATGGTAGCACCTACTATACCAAAGCAGAGGGGGGACAATCGACACTCGACACTAAGACCAACAAAGCAGGGTTGATTACTCTAAGGGCCTCAATGTGACCTCGCGATTGACCCTTGTGTTAAAAGGGCTTCCCAAAGTCAGTGATATAGAAACTAGATTTCACTCCCTAACTCAAGGATTTATGTTTGTTTAGCAGCTTTGGAAAGTTATTCTCACAATCCTATTCCAAATCTCTACACCTAAGCTAAGATGGGTTTGAAGAGCCCTAGAAAATTTGCTAGATAAATTTTAATTAGTGCTTGATTTTAGGTTGTTGTTACTCAAAGGAGTGGTCGTGAAACTGATGGCGTTTTGACTCGACTCATTAAACCATGCAATAGGAAAATGAAATGCAAGAAATTCAACTTCAATGAAAACTAGCTATGGGAAGGAGCAAGAGGTTTTAAGCAAAGAAATAATTTCTTGATAGATTACTATGTGTGCAGTACTACAAAATGACCCAAATTTTAAAAATATCGTGCAAATGTCATAGTTCACTTAGTACACCTATACAACATTGAATCAAATGTCATCATTTCTAACATAGTAAACTTTAATGATTATAGGTACCACCATACACATATTGAATACTCATAAGGATCACACAATTCATTCATAAAGGGGTTTTTTTAATTATGAACCCACATGCTGTGAATATATGTTGTGCATAAAACACTGAATATATGTTGCCAACTCATCATCTAGTCCCTATGTCAATTTTTCATTAGATGTGAAGAAGCTTTAAGGGGTGAAGATGGGTGGAATAGTTATCTCTGGTTACCACTTGGTCCACATGTCATATTTTCATTAGATGTGAAGAATGTCACTTGTTATTTAGACATGGTTTCCACCTCATCACTTGGTCAATGTATCACATCATCATTGGATGTGAGGAATGCCACATATTAGTTATCCTAGGCTACCACCTCATCACCTAATCCATTTGTCATGTTGTCATTGAATGTGAAGAAGGGTGTAGGGACAAAGATGGATGATATGTATGGAGTGTGGTGGATTATCTCTAAGGTGGATGACCATGTGCACGATTGATGATATCTAATACAAAAAATGATTTTTATAATGTTGGTCTATGATGGTGAGGTGATATTATCAATATTTTGGAAAGGAAACATTGAAGGAACTAATAATTTTAAGGTGACATTAGTGAGGGCGTGTTCCATTGATTCTAGAAAGGCACCATTGAAGGCATGAGGTGAAAATGTTAGCATGGGGATGTAAAATGAACATAATTAGGAAACAACATTAATTAAGCACCATTGAAGGTAGGAGGAGAGCGTTGAGAGGAAGGAAATTTCATGGAAATAAAGGTCAATTTATAGATATAGGATACAATATGAAACTGTCATGATCCAGGTGGATATCAGTGGCCACCCACCTCTTCCATCTGACTCAAAATAGTTTTCTGCCAATTTTGGCAATTTACTATTTTTAGCAGGTTTTAACATTTGGGACCATTTTGAGGGTGTAAATGAAGGTTTTTAGAGATAGAAGTTCTCAATAATGGAAAAATGCATGATTTATCCCCCAAAATGAATCTCCTCAATGATACCTTTCCAACGAGCTATCATACGCCTAAAACGGAGATCGTATGCAAAAGTTACGACCCCGTGAAGTTGATGTACTAACTTACCCAAACGGGGCCCACATGACTTTTGGCGCTTCATCTCCTAGGGTTAGGTTTTTGGATGCCTAGGGATTTTGGCATTCCTGTTTATTGTAAAAATTCCTTCAAAGCCTCATTGTAATGATCTTCTTGCGAATGAGCGCAACCATCACATCTCTTCTCAGAGATAAGCCGCCACCATTCTAGCGAGTCTTTCACTCTGTATTTTTGCAGTCTCTGTACATTTATTTGATTAATAGAAATCGTGTATTACTGTATATATGTGTTTATGGTTTCATCACTGATACATTTATATTATATTTTTTAATATCTGTGTTATCTCTGTGCATTTCTTTATTATATCTTCGTTCTCATTTCGTCCCGAAAATAATCTGAATCAGTGGTATCAGAGAAGGTTGCTCGTGGATGTCCCCGATGAGGTCTGAGTATAGAAAGTTGGGTCTCGAGCTTGTCTCTCTTGAATACAATCACTCTCACACACCCACGAAACCCTCAATGGTGGAAGAAAATAAAAATGACAGAGAAGATGATCTTATCAATCTATTGCTTGAGCAAGCTCTCACGTGACAGAGGGAGAAAATGATGGAGAATTTTGCCCACATCCTTCAACACCTGTCGATAACAGCAGGTGCATCTTCATCAAGCGATCACTTTGGAGGCACCTCGCCTTTCAAGGTACAAGTTAATTTTGATATTCTTGTATTTGAAGGACAGATAGATGCAGAAGCCCTAGACAAATGGTTAAATCTGCTAGAAGGTTATTTCTATGTTCACAAATTTTCCGACAAAGAAAAGATCACCTTCGCACTCCTTAAAGCTCTCCCCCATTTCAAACATTGGTGGGAAACTTATTGGGAGCAGAGTTCCATATAGGAGTCTAAAATATATGGGGTCGATCCCACTTTGGATTTTTTTTGTGGATGCGGTAAAGGAACAGTATTACCCTGTTGGAAACTATGAGGACCAATACATGAGATGGACCACACTGTGGCAAGAGAGGGGCCAAGCAGTTCCAGAGTTCACCAATACCTTACATACCTTGTGCACCAAGCTAGGTATCAAAGACTCCGAGTGAAATTTGGTTCTCAAATACCGCGGGGCTCTACAAAGATACATCCAGACTGAAATGGATTTTCTGGACATCTCATCACTCGGTGTTTCTTATCGATATGTTGTTAAAATCGAGTAGAAATTTAAGCACCAGAACAAATGGGATTTTGGATCTGTAAATCCGCAACAACCAAAGTATGACAAAGACATATCTAACAAACAGTCTCCCAAAAACCAGTCCAAGACACAAGAAAAGAAGGGTCATGGGAAGACAAAGAAGGACACCGGAAAATGGTACGATTTCCACAAAATCCCCTGGCACAACACCGATGAATGTCGCTTAAAATTTTTATTGGTGGTTGAGATCAAAGACAAGGAGCTGAACCCTGATTCAGAATTCGATTATGAAAATACTGGTAAAGGAGATCATTGACGCAGACCCCACTACTATTATCACAACCGCATAAATTCAACCAGAAGAACCAATAGATCCCAAAGAGGGGGAGAACCAATTTCATTTATAGATGTGGGTGAAGGTGACCTCGCTACATTTTATTCTTGATAGTGGAATCCATAAGAACCTCATCTCAGTGGAGGTCGTCAAACAGTTGGGATTGTCGACAACACCACACCCCCAACCATACAACATCAGGTGGCTTCGCCAAGGATGAGATCTCTGTGTCAGCCAACAATGTTGATGATCATACGAAATCCAACCCTTCAAGGATGAGGTATTATGTGATGTTTCCCCACCGGAGGTCTGTGATGTTCTCTTGGGCCAGCCATATATGTGGAAGTGCCATGTTGTTTGTGATTCTCGACCCTGTAGTGTCATTGTTACTTTGGGGGGTCATCTCTAGAGAACACCAGAGGTAGTTCTGACTATTGTTCCACCTAAAAAGTGCCGCAAGGTATTATCTCATACTGCAAAATTTAGCTTCTTCACAATCTGTTCAAAAGAAGAACATAAGGACACTGCAACCACTACAACCTCACCCCAAGCACCTTCTATACAACAGAAGAAGGTCGAAAAGGCTGCAGAAAAGAGAAAATATTCCTTCTGCACAACGTAATCTCATGTATCTCAACTTGTTGAATAGCCTCAGCCTCAACAGGTTCGTGACAGACTTCCACAAACTGAGCAGCACGACATGTCCAGCAAAACAGGTAGCTCACCAAGATGCAGATTCAACAAACTCTTTTCCCTCTCCCCCGGGAACTCAATACAATGGAGACCATTGCTTCCTAAGGAGGGAGGATTGATCTAGGTGGATATCGGTGGCCACCCACCTCTTCTGACTGGCTCAAAATAGTTTTCTAGCAATTTTGGCAATTTACTATTTTTAATAGGTTTTACATTCTGGGGCCATTTTGAGGGCCTAAATGAAGGTTTTTAGATAGTAAGGTTCTCAATGATATTTTAAATCATTATTGAGCCACCAAAATGAATCTCTTCGATGATACCTTTCCAACGATCTATCATACGCCTAAAGCGGAGATCGTATGCAAAAGTTACGACCCCGGGAAGTTGATGTACTAACTTACCCAAACGGGGCCCACATGACTTTTGTCGCTTCATCTCCTAGGGTTAGGTTTTTGGATGTATAGGTTTTTTGGAATTCCTATTTATTGTAAAAATTCCTTCAAATCCTCATTGTAATGATCTTCTTGCGAATGAGCATAGCCGTCACATCTCTTCTCAGAGATAAGATGCAACCATTCTAGCGAGTCTTTCACTCTGTATTTTTACAGTCTCTGTACATTTCTTTGATTAATGGAAATCATGTATTATTGTATATATGTGTTTATGGTTGCATCTCTGATACATTTCTGTTATATTATTGAATATCTACAATATCTCTATGCATTTCTTTATTAAATATCCGTTCTCATTTCATGCCAAAAATAATCTGGTTCAGTGGTATCAGAGCGGGCTGCTCTTGATCGTTTTTTCAGTGCATGTCCCCGACGAAGTCCGCGTATAGCAAGTTGGGTCTTGATCTTGTCTCTCTTGTAGACAATCACTCTCTTACACCCAAGAAACCCTCAATGGCTGAAGAAAATAAAAATGACGGAGCAGATGATCCTATCAATATGTTGCTTGAGCAAGCTCTCACACAACAGAGGGACAAAATGATGGAGAATTTTGTCCACATCCTTCAACGCCTACCGATAACAATAGGTGCATATTCATCAAACGGTCACTTTGAATGCACCTCGCCTTTCAAGGTACAAGTTAATTTTGATATTCCTGTATTTGAAGGACAGATAGAT
>SNQJ01S0024670.1:0-16816 GCA_010110895.2 Picea sitchensis | reverse complement strand
ATTCATGGCCATTTGATTTATTTGGGATATGATGCGACGGGTAAGTTGACATGTTTTAATATTTGGATTTTAATTTTTTTAATTTTAATGTTTTTTGATGTGTTTTATTTACGTTTAATATATGTATTAAGTTTTATTTTTTTTGATTTTTAAATTTGTTTTGTTTTATTGTATTTTATGTTTTTTGTTTTTGTTTTAATATATATTATGTATGTTTTATTTTAGTTTTTATTTGCGTTTTCATTTAATTTGTTTATTTTTAACGTAGGTTTTGTTTATTAGTTTTTATTTTTAAATGTTTTATTTTTTTTATCAATTTGTTTTATTTAATCTAAAAAAACTAACCTAGTTACTAAACTAACTTAATTATTAATTAATTAATAGTTAGTCTAACCATTATTTTATTTTAAATTATCCTATACTAAATTTTATTACTAGCATTATTAACCTACTATTTTTATCCTAAGTTTGTTTATTAGGGATGAGTGGCGGGCGAGGCATACTCAACGGGACAAAAGGGCATAGGGAGTGGGGGCGCAAAGGTGGATGAAGGGTGGATCAGGGTGATGGAGGGTCAGGCAAAAAGGATGGAGGGGAAAAATGGAATCAACCGAGCCATATTTCGGCATCACGGAAGAAACACTAAATCATCAGCTGAAGAGTCAGGTTACCTATGATTATAGGACCCCAACATAGGGTTTTTGGCATTCCTGTTTATTGTAAAAAGGCCTTCAGAGCCTCATTGTAATGATATTCTTGTGAATGAGCACAGCCGTCACATCTCTTCTCAGAGATAAGTCGTCACCATTCTAGCGAGTCTTTCACTCTATATTTTTACAGTCTCTGTACATTTCTTTGATTAATAGAAATCGTGTATTACTGTATATCTGTGTTTATGGTTGCATCTCTGATACATTTATGTTATATTATTGAATATCTACGATATCTCTGTGATTTTGTTTATTATATCTTCATTCTCATTTCATGCCGAAAATAATCTGGATCAGTGGTATCAGAGCAGGCTGCTCTTGATAGTTTTTTCAATGCATGTCCCTGACGAGGTCCAAGTATAGCAAGTTAGGTCTCGAGCTTATCTCTCTTGAATACAATCACTCTTGCACACCCAAGAAACCCTCAATGGCAGAATAAAAGAAAATGACGGAGCAGACATTCCTATCAAAATGTTGCTTGAGAAATCTCTCACGTGACAGAGGGATGAAATGATGGAGAATTTTTCCCACATCCTTCAAAATCTGTCGATAACAGTAGGCGCATCTTCATCAAGCAGTCACTTTGGAGGAACCTCACCTTTCAAGGTACAAGTTAATTTTGATATTCCTGCATTTGAAGGACAGATAGATGTAGAAGCCCTAGACAAATGATTAAATCTGCTAGAAGGTTATTTCTATGTTCACAAATTTTCCGACAAATAAAATATCACCTTCGCACTCCTTAAATATCTCCCCCATGTCAAAAATTGGTGGGAAACTTATTGGGAGCAAAGTTCCACAGAGGAGTCTGAAATATATGGGGCCAACCCCACTTGGGATTTTTTTTGTGGATGCGGTAAAGGAACAGTATTACCCTGTTGGAAACTATGAGGACCAGTACATGAGATGGAACACACTGTGGCAAGAGAGGGGCCAAGAAGTTTTGGAGTTCACCAATACCTTCCATACCTTGCACACCAAGATGGGTATCAAAGACTCTGAGCGACATTTGGTTCTGAAATACCATGGGGCTCTACACAGATACATCTAGACTGAAATGGATTTTCTGGACATCTCATCACTTGGTGTTGCTTATCAATATGCCATTAAAATCGAGCAGAAATTTAAGCACTAGAACAAACGGAATTTTGGATTTGTAAATCCGCAACAACCAAAGTATGACAAAGACATACCTAACAAATAGTCTCCTAAAACCAGTCCTCGACAAAAGAAAAGAAGGGTAATGGGAAGACAAAGAAGGACACCGG
This sequence comes from Picea sitchensis, assembly GCA_010110895.2. Lineage (NCBI taxonomy): Eukaryota > Viridiplantae > Streptophyta > Pinopsida > Pinales > Pinaceae > Picea > Picea sitchensis. The sequence goes on along the minus strand of SNQJ01S0024670.1, from coordinate 14,838 downwards.
AAAATGGTGTGATTTCCAAAAAATCCCCTTGCACAACAACGATGAATGTCGCTCAAAAAAGTCATTGGTGGCCGAGATCAAAGACAAGGAATCGAACCCTGATTCAGAATCCGATTATGAAAATACTGGTAAATGACATATCACTGAAAAAGACCCCACTGCTATTGTCGCAACTACAACAATTCAACCAGAAGAACCAATAAATCCCGAAGAGGGGGAATGCCTTTTTCATTTAAATATGTGGGTGAAGGGGACCCCACTACATTTTATTGTTGATAGGAAAAGCCAGAAGAACCTCATCTCAGCAGAGGTCGTCAAACAGTTGGGATTGTCGACAACACCACACCCGCATCCATACAACATCGGGTGGCTTCGCCAAGGATGATATCTTTGTGTCATCCAGCAATGTTGATTGTCGTACGGCATCTATTCCTTCAAGGACAAGGTATTATGTGATGTTTCCCCACTGGATGTCTGTGATGTTCTCTTGGGCCAGCCATATATGTGGAAGTGCCATGTTGTTTGTGAGTCTCGACCCCATAGTGTCATTGTTACTTTGGGCGGTTATCTCTACAGAATACCAGAGGTAGTTCCAACTATTGTTCCACCGAAAAAGTGTCGCAAGGTAGTATCTCATACTGCAAAATTTAGCTTCTTCACAATTTGTTCAAAAGAAGAACAGAAGGACACTGCAACCACTACAACCTCGCCCCAAGCACCTTCTATCCAACAGAAGTAGGTCAAAAAGGCTACAGCAAAGTGAAAATATTCCATCTGCACAACTTCCTCTCATGTATCTTGACTTGTTGAATAGCCTCAGCCTCAACAGGCTCGTGATAGACTTCCACAAACTGAGCAGCGCGACATCTCTAGTAAGACAAGCAGTTCACCAAGATGCAGATTCAACAAACTCTTTTCCCTCTCCCGCAGGAACTCAATGCAATGGAGACCATTTATTCCTAAGGAGGGATGATTGATCCAGGTGGATATTAGTGGCCACCCACCTCTTCCGACTGGCTCAAAACAGTTTTCTGGCAATTTTGGCAATTTACTATTTTTAGCAAGTTTTAACTTCCGTGGCCATTTTGAGGGTCTAAATGAAGGTTTTTTGAGATCAAGGTTCTCAATGATAGACGAAGGCATGATTTAGCCCCAAAAATTACTCTCCTCGACGATACCTTTCCAACGAGCTATATACGCCTAAAACATAGATCGTATGCAAACATTACAACCCTGGGAATTTGATGTACTAACTTACCCAAACAAGGCCCACATGAATTTTGGCGCTTCATCTCCTAGGGTTAGGTTTTTGGATGTTTATGGTTTTTGGCATTCCTGTTTATTGTAAAAATTCCTTCAGAGCCTCATTGTAATGATCTTCTTGCGAATGAGCGCAGCCATCACATCTCTTCTCAAAGATAAGCCACCACCATTCTAGCGAGTATTTCACTTTGTATTTTTACAATCTCTGTACATTTCTTTGATTAATAGAAATCATGTATTACTGTATATCTATTTTTATGGTTGCATCTCTGATACATTTCTATTATAATATTGAATATCTGTGATATCTCTGTGCATTTATTTATTATATCTGCGTTCTCATTTCATGCCGAAAATAATCTGGATCAGTGGTATCAGAGCAAGCTGCTCTTGATCATTTTTTCAGTGCATGTCCCCGACGAGGTCTGAGTATAGAAAGTTGGGTCTTGAGCTTATCTCTCTTGAATACAATCTCTCTCTCACACCGACGAAACCCTCAATGGCGGAAGAAAAGAAAAACGACAGAGCAAAGGATCCTATCAACCTGTTGCTTGAGCAAGCTCTCACGCGACAAAAGGGATGAAATTATGGAGACTTTTTCCCACATCCTTCAATGCCTGTCGATACCAGCAGGTGCATATTCATCAAGCGGTCACTTTGGAGGCACCTTGCCTTTCAAGGTACAAGTTAATTTTGATATTCCTATATTTGAAGGATAGATAGATGCAAAAGCCCTAGACAAATGGTTAAATCTGCTAGAAGGTTATTTCTCTGTTCACAAATTTTTTGACAAAGAAAAGATCACCTTCGCACTCCTTAAAGCTCTCCCCCATGTCAAACATTGGTGGGAAACTTATTGGGAGTAGAGTTCCACAGAGGAGTCTGAAATATATGGGGTTGATCCCACTTGGGATTTTTTTGTGGATGAGGTAAAGGAACAGTATTACCCTGTTGGAAACTATGAGGACCAGTACATGAGATGGACCACACTGCGGCAAGAGAGGGGCTAAGAAGTTTCGGAGTTCACCAATACCTTCCATACCTTGTGCACCAAGCTGGGTATCAAAGACTCCGAGCAACATTTGGTTATGAAATACCGTGGGGCTCTACACAGATACATCTAGACTTAAATGGATTTTCTAGACATATCATCACTCAGTGCTACTTATCGATATGCTACTAAAATCGAGAAGAAATTTAAGAACCAAAACAAATAGGATTTCAGATCTGTAAATCCGCAAAAACCAAAGTATGAAAAATATATCCCTAACAAACAGTCTCCTGAAAACCAGTCAAAGACACAAGAAAAGAAGGGTCACAGGAAGACAAAGAAGGACACCGGAAAATGGTGCAATTTCCACAAAATCCCCTGGAACAACACCAATGAATGTCACTCAAAAACGTCATTGGTGGCCAAGATCAAATACAAGGAGTCGAACCCTGATTCAGAATTCGATTCTAAAAATACTGGTAAAGGACAAAGCATTGACGTAGACCCCACTACTATTGTCGCAACGACAGAAATTCAACCAGAAGAACCAACAGATCCTGAAGAGGGGGAGTGCCTTTTTCATTCATAGATGTGGGTGAAGGGGACCCCACTGCATTTTATTGTTGATAGCGAAAGCCAGAAGAACCTCATCTTAGCATAGATCATCAAATAGTTGGGATTGTCGACAACACCACAACCACAGCCATACAACATCGGGTGGCTTCGCCAAGGATGAGATCTCTGTGTCAGCCAACAATGTCAATTGTCATATGGCATCCAGCCCTTCAACGATGAGGTATTATGTGATGTTTCCCCACTGGATTTCTGTGATGTTCTCTTTGGACAACCATATATGTGGAAGCGCCATGTTGTTTATGAGTCTCGACCCTGTAGTGTCATTGTTACTTTGGGGGGTTATCTCTACAGAATACTAGAGGTAGTTCCAACTATTGTTCCACCTAAAAAGTGTCACAAGGTAGTATCTCATACTGCAAAGATTATCTTCTAAGTAATCTGTCCAAAAGAAGAACATAAGGGCACTGCAACCACTACAGCCTCACTCCAAGCACTTTCTATCCAATAGAAGCAGGTTGAAAAGGCTGTAGAAAAGTTCAAAGATTCCTTCTAAACAACTTCCTCTCATGTATATTGACTTGTTGAATAGCTTCAACCTCAATAGGTTCATGACAGAGTTCCACAAACTGAGCAACGCAACATCTCCAGCAAGACGAGCAGCTCACCAAGATGCAGATTCAACCAACTCTTTTCCCTCTCCCCTGGGAACTCAACGCAATGGAGTCCATTGCTTCCTAAGGATGGAGTATTGATCCATGTGGATATCGGTGGCCACCCACCTCTTCCGACTGGCTCAAAACAGTTTTCTTGTAATTATGGCAATTTACTATTTTTAGCAGGTTTTAACTTCTAGGGCCATTTTGAGCACCTAAATGAAGGTTTTTCAAGATCAAGGTTCCCAATGATTTCTTATGGAATTATTTAGCCCCCAAAATGAATATCCTTTATGATACCTTTCCAATGAGCTATCATACGTCTAAAACGGAGATCGTATGCAAAAGTTACGACCCTAGGAAGTTGATGTACTAACTTACCCAAACGGGGCCCACATTACTTTTGGCGCTTCATCTCCTATGGTTAGGTTTTTGGATGTCTAGGGTTTTTGGAATTCCTGTTTATTGTAAAAATTCCTTCAGAGCCTCATTGTAATGATCTTCTTGCGAATGAGCGTAGCCATCACATCTCTTTTCAAAGATAAGCCGCCACCATTCTAGCGAGTCTTTCACTCTGTATTTTTACAGTCTCTGTACATTTCTTTGATTAATAGAAATCGTGTATTACTGTATATCTGTGTTTATGGTTGCATCTCTGATACATTTCTATTATATTATTGAATATATGCAATATCTCTGTGCATTTCTTTATTATATCTGTGTTCTCATTTCGTGCCGAAAATAATCTAGATCAGAGGTATAAGAGCAGGCTGCTCTTGATCGTTTTTTCAGTGCATGTCCCCTACGAGGTCCGAGTATAGCAAGTTCAGTCTCGAGCTTGTCTCTCTTGAAGACAATCACTCTCACAAACCCAATAAACACTCAATGGTGGAATAAAAGAAAAACGACAGAGCATACGATCCTATCGATCTGTTTCTTGAGCAAGCTCTCACGCGACAGAGGGACGAAATGATGGAGAATTTTGCCCACATCCTTCAATGCCTGCCGATAATAGCAGGCACATCTTCATCAAGTGATCACTTTGGAGGCACCAATCCATTCAAGGTACAAGTTAATTTTGATATTCCTATATTTGAAGGACAGATAGATGCATAAGCCCTAGACAAATGGTTAAATCTGCTAGAAGGTTATTTCTCTGTTCACAAATTTTTCGACAAAGAAAAGGTCACCTTCGCACTCCTTAAATCTCTCCCCCATGTCAAACATTGGTGGGAAACTTATTGGGAGCAGAGTTCCATAGAGGAGTACGAAATATATGGGGTTGATCCCACTTGGGAGTTTTTTGTGGATGCGGTAAAGGAACAGTATTACCCTGTTGGAAACTATGAGGACCAGTGCATGAGATTGACCACACTGCGGCAAGATATGGGCCAAGCAGTTATGGAGTTCACCAATGCCTTCCATACCTTGTGCACCAAGCTGGGTATCAAAGACCGCGAGAGACATTTGGTTCTAAAGTACTATGGGGCTCTACATAGATACATCCAGACTGAAATGGATTTTCTGGACATCTCATCACTCGGTGTTGCTTATCGATATGTTGTTAAACTCGAGCAGAAATGTAAGCACCAGAATAAACGGGATTTCGGATCTGTAAATCCACAACAACCAAAGTATGACAAAGATAGCCCTAACAAACAGTCTCCCGAAAACCAATCCAAGACACAAGACAAGAAGGGTCACAGGAAGACAAAGGACACCAGAAAATGGTGCGATTTCCACAAAATCCCCTTGCACAAAACCGATGAAATTCGCTCAAAAAACTCATTGGTGGCTGAGATCAAAGACAAGGAGCCGAACCCTGATTCAGAATCTTATTCTGAAAATACTATTAAAGGACAGATCATTGATGCAGACCCCACTACTATTGTCGCAACTGTAGCAATTCAACCAGAAGAACCAATAGATCCTGAAGAGGGGGAGCGCCTTTTTAATTCCCAGATGTGGGTGAAGGGAACCCCAATGCATTTTATTGTTGATAGCAGAAGCCAGAAGAACCTCATCTCAGTAGAGGTTGTCAAACAATTGGGATTGTCGAAAACACCACACCCACAACCATACAACATCGGGTGGCTTCGCGAAGGATAAGATCTCCATGTTAGCCAACAATGTCGATTGTCATACGGAATCCAACCCTTCAAGTACGAGGTATTATGTGATGTTTCCCCACTGGATGTCTGTGATGTTCTCTTGGGCCAGCCATATATGTGGAAGCGCCATGTTGTTTATGAGTCTCAACCTCGTAGTGTCATTGTTACTTTTGGGGGTCATCTCTACAGAATACCAGAGGTCGTTCTGACTATTGTTCCACCCAAAAAGTGTCGCAAGGTAGTATCTCATACTGCAAAATTTAGCTTCTTCACAATCTGTTCAAAAGAAGAACAAAAGGACATTGCAACCACTACAGCCTCGCCCCAAGCACCTTCTATCCAATAGAAGCGGGTCGACAAGACTGCAAAGTGCAAAGATTCCTTCTACACAACATCCTCTCATGTATCTTGACTTGTTGAATAGCCTCAGCCTCAACAAGTTCGTGACAAACTTCCACAAAATGAGCAATGCAACATCTCCAACAAGACAAATAGTTCACCAAGATGTAGATTCAACAAACTCTTTTCCCTCTCCCCCAGGAACTCAATGCAATGGATACCATTTCTTCCTAAGGAGGGAGGATTGATCCAGGTGGATATAGGTGGCCAACCACCTCTTCCGATTGGCACAAAATAGTTTTCTGACAATTTTGACAATTTACTATTTTTAGCAGGGTTTAACTTTTGAAGCCATTTTGAGGGCCTAAATGAAGGTTTGTCGATATCAAGGTTCTAAATGATATACAAAGGCATGATTAATACCTCAAAATGAATCTCCTCAATGATACCTTTGCAACAAGCTATCATACACCTAAAACGAAGATCATATGCAAAAGTTATGACCCCGGGAAGTTGATGTACTAACTTACCCAAACGGGGCCCACATGACTTTTGGCGCTTCATCTCCTAGGGTTAGGTTTTTCGATGTCTAGGGTTTTTGGCATTCTTGTTTATTGTAAAAGGTCCTTCAGAGCCTCATTTTAATGATCTTCTTGCAAATGAGCATGGTCGTAACATCTCTTCTCAGAGATAAGTCGCCACCATTCTAGCGAGTCTTTCACTCTGTATTTTTATAGTCTCTGTACTTTTCTTTGATTAATAGAAATCGTGTATTACTATATATCTGTGTTTATCGTTTCATCTTTGATACATTTTTGTTATATTATTGAATATCTGTGATATCTCTGTGCATTTATTTATTATATCTCCGCTCTTTATGGTGGAGAAAAAGAAAAACGACGGAGCAGACGATCCTATAAATTTGTTGCTTGAGAAGTCTCTCACATGACAGAGGGATGCAATGATGGATATTTTTACCCACATCCTTCAATGTTTGTTGATAACAGCAGGCGCATCTTCATCAAGTGGTCACTTTTGAGGCACCTCACCTTTCAAGGTACAAGTTAATTTTGATATTCCTGTATTTGAAGGACAAATAGATGCAAAAGCCCTAGACAAATGATTAAATCTGCTAGAAGAATATTTCTTTGTTCACAAATTTTCCGACAAATAAAATGTCACCTTCGTACTCCTTAAATCTCTCCCCCATGTCAAAAATTGGTGGGAAACTTATTGGGAGCAAAGATCCACAGAGGAGTCTGAAATATATGGGGCCGATCCCACTTGGGATTTTTTTTTGGATGCGGTAAAGGAACAATATTGCCCTGTTGGAAACTATGAGGACCAGTACATGAGATGGAAAACACTGTGGCAAGAGAGGGGACAAGAAGTTCTGGAGTTCACCAATACCTTCCATGCCTTGCACACCAACCTGGGTATCAAAGATTCTGAGCAACATTTGGTTCTGAAATACCGTGGGGCTCTACATAGATACATCCAGACTGAAATGGATTTTCTAGACATCTCATCACTCGGTGTTGCTTATCGATATGTTATTAAAATCGAGCAGAAATTTAAGCACCAAAACAAACAGGATTTTGGATCTGTAAATCCACAACAACAAAAGTATGACAAAGACATCCCTAACAAACAGTCTCCTAAAACCAGTCCTAGACACAAGAAAAGAAGGGTCACGGGAAGAAAAAGAAGGACACTAGAAAATGGTGTGATTTACACAAAATCCCTTGGCACAACAATGATGAATGTTGCTCAAAAAAGTCATTGGTGGACGAGATCAAAGACAAGGAGCTGAACCCTGATTCAGAATATGATTCTGGAAATACTAGTAAAGGACAAATCATTGACGTAGACCCCACTACTATTTTCGCAACCGCAACAATTCAACCAAAAGAACCAACAGATCCTGAAGAGGGGGAGCGCCTTTTTCATTCACAAATGTGGGTGAAGGGGACCCTACTGCATTTTATTGTTGAAAGCGAAAGCCACAAGAACCTCATCTCAGTGTAGGTCATTGATCCAAATGGATATCGGTGGCCACCCACCTTTTCCAACTGGCTTAAAACAACTTTCTGACATTTTTGGCAATTTACTATTTTTAGCAGTTTTTATTTCCGGGGCCATTTTGAGGGCCTAAATGAAGGTTTTTAGGTATCTAGCTCCTCAATGATAGCTAAAGGTATCATTGAGAGCCCAAAATGAATCTCCTCGATGATACCTTTCCAACGGGCTATCACACGCCTAAAACGGAGATCGTATGCAAAAGTTACGACCCCGGGAAGTTGATGTACTAGCTTACCCAAACGGGGCCCACATGACTTTTGGCGCTTCATCTCCTAGGGTTAGGTTTTTGGATGTCTAGGGTTTTTGGAATTCTTTCTTATTGTAAAAATTCCTTCAGAGCCTCATTGTAACCTTCTTCTTGCAAATTCGCACTGTCGTCACATCTCTTCTCAGAGATAAGCCGCCACCATTCCAGCAAGCTTGTTTCCACTGCATTTTACAGTTTCAGCTTATTTGTTATTGAATAGAAAACCAGTTTTACTGTATCTCTATTATTTTTTGTTAAGCACCTGTTAATAATCTGTATTCATTTCATTCTACTCATAAAATCTGGATCAGTCATCAAACAATTGGGATTGTCGACAATACCACACCCGCAGCCATACAACATCGGGTGGCTTCGCCAAGGACGAGATCTCTATGTCATCCAACAATGTCGATTGTCATATGGCATCCAGCCATTCAAGGACAAGGTATTATGTGATGTTTCCCCACTGGATGTCTGTGATGTTCTCTTGGGCCAACCATATATGTGGAAGTTCCATGTTGTTTATGAGTCTCAACCCCGTAGTGTCATTGTTACTTTGGGGGGTCATCTCTACAGAATACCAGAGGTAGTTCCGACTGTAGTTCCACCTAAAAAGTGTCACAAGGTAGTATCTCATACTGCAAAATTTAGCTTCTTCACAATCTGTACAAAAAAAGAACAGAAGGACACTGCAACCACTACAGCCCCACCCCAAGAACCTTCTATCCAACAGAAGCAGGTCGACAAGGCTGCAGCAAAGTGAAAATATTCCTTCTTCACAATGTCCTCTCATGTATCTCAAATTTTTGAATAGCCTCAACCTCAACAGGTTCATGACAGACTTCCACAAACTGAGCAGCGCGACATCTCCAACAAGACAACCAGCTCCCCAAGATGCAGTTTCAACAAACTCTTTTCCCTCTCCCCCAGGAACTCAATGCAATGGAGACCATTTCTTCCTAAGGAGGGAGGATTGATCCAGGTGGATATTGGTGGCCACCCACCTCTTCCAACTGGCTCGAAACAATTTTCTAGCAATTTTGGCAATTTACTATTTTTAGTAGGTTTTAACTTCTGGGGCCATTTTGAGGGCCTAAATGAAGGTTTTTCAAGATCAATGTTCTCAATGTTAATCAAAGGAATTATTGAGCCCCCAAAATGAATACCCGCGACAATACCTTTCCAACAATCTATCATATGCCTAAAACGGAGATCGTATGCAATAGTTACGACCCCGGGAAGTTGATGTACTAACTTACCCAAACGGAGCCCACATGACATTTGCCGCTTCATTTCCTAGCGTTAGGTTTTTGGATGTATAGGGTTTTGGGAATTATTGTTTATTGTTAAAGGGCCTTCATATCCTCATTGTAATGATCTTCTTGCGAATGAGCGCAACCGTCACATCTCTTCTCAGAGATAATCCGCCACCATTCTAGCGAGTCTTTCACTCTGTATTTTTACAGTCTCTGTATATTTCTTTTATTAATAGAAATCATGTATTATTGTATATTTGTGTTTATGGTTTCATCTATGATACATTTCTTTTATATTATTGAATATCTGTGATATCTCTATGCATTTCTTTATTATATCTCCGTTCTCATTTCGTGCCGAAAATAATCCGGATCAGTGGTATGAGAGAAGGTTGCTCTTGATCGTTTTTTCAGTGCATGTCCCCTACGAGGTCCGAGTATATAAAGTTGGGTCTCGAGATTGTCTCTCTTGAATAAAATCACTCTCGCACACCCAAGAAACCCTCAATGGTGGAAGAAAAGAAAAACGACAGAGCAGACGAGCATATCAATATGTTGCTTGAGCAGGCTCTCACTCGACAGAGGGACGAAATGATGGAGAATTTTGATGACATCCTTCAATGCCTGCCGTTAAAAGCAGACACATCTTCATCAAGCAGTCACTTTGGAGGCACCTCACCTTCCAAGGTACAAGTTAATTTTGATATTTTTGTATTTGAAGGATAGATAGATGCAGAAGCCCTAAACAAATGGTTAAATCTATTAGAAGGTTATTTCTCTGTTCACAAATTTTCCGACAAAGAAAAGATCACCTTCGCACTCCTTAAATCTCTCCCCCATGTCAAACATTGGTGGGAAACTTATTGGGAGCATAGTTCCACAGAGGATTCTGAAATATATGGGGTCGATCCCACTTAAGATTTTTTTTTAATGCAGTAAAGGAACATTATTACCCTGTTGTAAACTATGAGGACCAGTACATTAGACAGACAACACTGCAGCAAAAGAGGGGCCAAGCAGTTCTAGAGTTCAACAATACCTTCCATACCTTGCGCACAAAGTTGGGTATCAAAGAATCCAAGCAAAAATTGGTTTTGAAATACCATGGGGCTCTACACAGATACATCCAGACTGAAATGGATGTTCTCGACATCTCATCACTCGGTGCTCCTTATCGATATGTTGTTAAAATCGAGAAGAAATTTAAGCACCAGAACAAATGGGATTTCGGATTTGTAAATCCACAACAACCAAAGTATGAAAAAGACATCCCGAACAAACAGTCTCGCAAAAACAAGTCCAAGACACAAGAAAAGAAGGGTCATGAGAATAAAAAGAAGGACACCGAAAAATCGTGTGATTTCCACAAAATCCCCTGACACAACACCGATGAATGTCGCTCAAAAACGTCATTGGTGAATGAGATCAAAGACAAGGAGATGAACCCTGATTCATAATCCAATTCTAAAAATAATGGTAAAGGACAGATCATTGACGCAGACCCCGCTGTTTTTGTCGCAACCGCAGCAATTCAACCAGAAGAACCAATAGATCCCAAAGAGGGGGAGCACCTTTTTCATTCACAGATGTGGGTGAAGGGGACCCTGCTGCATTTTATTGTTGATAGAAAAAGCCATAAGAACCTCATCTCAATGGAGGTCATCAAACAATTGGTATTGTCGACAACACCACACCCACAGCCATACAACATCGGGTGGCTTTGCCAAGGATGAGATCTCTGTGTAAGCCAACAATGTCAATTGTCATACGGCATCCATCCCTTCAAGGATGAGGTATTATGTGATGTTTCCCCACTAGATGTATGTGATGTTCTCTTGGGCCAGCCATATATGTGGAAGCACCATGTTGTTTATGAGTCTCGACCTCGTAGTATCATTGTTACTTTGGGAAGTCATCTCTACAGAATACCAAAGGTAGTTCCGACTATTGTTCCACCTAAAAAGTGTCGCAAGGTAGTATCTCATACTGCAAAATTTAGCTTCTTCACAATCTGTTCAAAAGAAGAATAGAAGGACACTGCAACCACTACAGCCTCACCCCAAGCACCTTCTATCCTACAGAAGCAGGTCGACAAGGCTGCAGCAAAGCGCAAATATTCCATCTGCACAACGTCCTCTCATTGTAATGATATTCTTGTGAATGAGCGCAGTCGTCACATCTCTTCTCAGAGATAAGCTGCCACCATTCAAGCGAGTCTTTCACTCTGTATTTTTACAGTCTTTGTGCATTTATTTGATTAATAGAAATCATGTATTACTGTATATCTGTGCTATGGTTGCATCTTTGATACATTTATGTTATATTATTGAATATCTGTGATATCTCTGTGCATTTATTTATCATATCACCATTCTCATTTCATGCCGAAAATAATCTGGATCAGTGGTATCAGAGCAGGCTGGTCTTGATCATTTTTTCAGTGCATGTCCCCGACAAGGTCCGAATATAGCAAGTTAGGTCTCGAGCTTGTCTCTCTTAAAGAAAATCGCTCTCGCACACCCACGAAACCCTCAATAGTGGAAGAAAATAAAAATGACGGAGCAGACAATCCTATCAATCTGTTGCTTGAGCAAGCTCTCACGCGACAGAGGGATGAAATGATGGAGAATTTTTCCCACATCCTTCAACGCCTGTCGATAACAACAGGTGCATCTTCATCAAGCAGTCACATTGGAGGCACCTCACCTTTCAAGGTACAAGTTAATTTTGATATTCCTGTATTTGAAGGACAGATAGATGCAGAAGCCCTAGACAAATGGTTAAATCTGCTAGAAGATTATTTCTCTGTTCACAAATTTTTCGACAAACAAAAGATCACCTTCGCACTCCTTAAATCTATCCCCCAGGTCAAACATTGGTGGGAAACTTATTGGGAGTAGAGTTCTACAAAGGAGTCTGAAATATATGGGGTCGATCCCACTTGGGAATTTTTTGTGGATGCGGTAAACGAATAGCATTACCCTGTTGGAAACTATGAGGACCAGTAGACGATATGGACCACACTGCAGCAAGAGAGGGGCCAAGCAGTTTTGGAGTTAACCAATACCTTCCATACCTTGTGCACCAAGTTGGGTATCAAAGACTCCGAGCGACATTTGGTTTTGAAATACCGTGGGGCTCTACACATATACATCTAGACTGAAATGGATTTTATGGACATCTCATCACTCGGTGCTTCTTATCGATATGTTGTTAAAATAGAGAAAAAAATTAATTACCAGAACAAACGATATTTTGGATCTGTAAATCCGCAATAACCAAAGTATGACAAAGACAGCCCTAACAAACAATCTTCTGAAAACAAGTCCAAGACATAAGAAAAGAAGGATCATGGAAAGACAAAGAAGGACACCAGAAAATGGTGGGATTTCAACAAAATCCCCTGGCACAACACCGATGAATGTCGCTCAAAAAAGTCACTGGTGGATGAGATCAAATACAAGGAGCCGAACCCTGATTCAGAATCTGATTCTTAAAATACTGGTAAAGGACAAATCATTGACGCAGACCCCACTGCTATTGTCACAACCACAACAATTTAACCAAAAGAACCAACAGATCCTGAAGAGGGGGAGCACCTTTTTCATTCATAGATGTGGGTGAAGGGGACCCCGCTTCATTTTATTGTTGATAGCAGAAGCCAGAAGAAACTCATCTCAGTAGAGATCGTCAAATAGATGGGATTGTCGACAACACCACACCTGCATCCATACAACATCGGGTGGCTTCGCCAAGGATGAAATCTTCGTGTCAACCAGCAATGTCGATTTTCATATGACATGCATCCCTTCAAGGATGAGGTATTATGTGATGTTTCCCCACTGGATGTTAGTGATGTTCTCTTGGGCCATCCATATATGGGGAAGCACCATGTTGTTTATGAGTCTCAACCCCTTAGTGTCATTGTTACTTTGGGGGGTCATCTCTACAGAATACCAGAGGTAGTTCTGACTATTGTTCCACCTAAAAAGTGCCGCAAGGTAGTACCTCATGCTGCAAAATTTAGCTTCTTCACAATCTGTTCAAAAGAAGAACAGAAGAACACTGCAACCAATACAGCCTCACCCCAAGCACCTTCTATCCAACAGAAGAAAGTCAACAAGGATGTAGAAAAGCACAAAGATTCCTTATGCACAACGTCCTCTCATGTATCTTGACTTGTTGAACAGCCTCAACCTCAACAAGTTCATGAAAGACTTCCACAAACTAAGTAGCGCGACATCTCCAACAAGACAAGCAGCTCACCAAGATGCAGATTCAACAAACTCTTTTCCCTCTCCCCTGGGAACTCAACGCAATGGAGACCATTGCTTCCTAAGGAGGGAGGATTGTTCCAGGTGGATATCGGTGGCCACCCACCTCTTTCGACTAGCTCAAAACATGTTTTTGGCAATTTTGGCAATTTACTATTTTTAGCAGGTTTTAACTTCCAGGGCCATTTTGAGGTCCTAAATGAAGGTTTTTCGAGATTGAGTTTCTCAATAATAATATAAGGAAATATTGAACCCCCAAAATGAATCTCCTCAATGATACCTTTCCAACGAGCTATCATACGCCTAAAACATAGATCGTATGCAAACGTTATGACCCCGGGAAGTTGATCTACTAACTTACCCAAATGGGGCCCACATGACTTTTGGCGCTTCATCTCCTAGGCTTAGGTTTTTGGATGTCTAGGATTCTTGGCATTCCTGTTTATTGTAAAAATTCCTTTAGAGCCTCATTGTAATGATCTTCTTGCGAATGAGTGCAACCGTCACATCTCTTTTCAGAGATAAGCCTCCACCATTCTAGAGAGTCTTTCACTCTGTATTTTTACAGGCTCTGTACATTTCTTTGATGAATAGAAATCATGTATTACTGTATATCTATGTTTATGGTTGCATATTTGATACATTTTTGTTATATTATTGAATATATATGATATCTCTATGCATTTATTTATTATATCTCCGTTCTCATTTCGTGCCGAAAATAATCTAGATCAGTGGTATCAGAGCAAGCTGCTCTTGATCATTTTTTCAGTGCATGTCCCCGATGAGGTCCGAGTATAGAAAGTTGGGTCTCGAGATTGTCTCTCTTGAAGACAATCTCTCTCACACACAGAATAAATCCTCAATGGTGGAAGAAAATAAAAACGACGGAGTAGACGATCCTATCAATCTATTGCTTGAGCAAGCTCTCACATGACAGAGGGACGAAATGATGGATAATTGTGCCCACATCCTTCAACGCCTGCCGATAACAACAGGTTCATATTCATCAAGCGGTCACTTTGGAGGCACCTCTCCTTTCAACA
>SNQJ01S0024669.1:89778-101619 GCA_010110895.2 Picea sitchensis | reverse complement strand
CATGAGGTGTATAGTTGATGATGTTGGTACATATTGATGAGTCATTGTTGATGAGTAGTTGACACATGATTTGTATATACTTGGTACATGGTTGGATGCACTTGTTTATGGTATAGGTTTATTATAGTGTGTTTGGCACAGGTTGGTGCATGGTTGATGCTCTTGTTTATGGTACAGATTGATATCTGTTGAGGGTTGTTTCCTCATCTCAGTTGGTGCTGAGAATGTAAGTTGAGTCTTTCATATAGATCTGGTGCTCTTGTAGAGTTGTACTGTATTCAATTGTTGCTGAAAAACCCCCAGATTGAAGTCCATAATAAAAACAAAAATTGTACATACATCTTGTGTTCCTTGTGGAGATGATTTGTTGATGATATATTGCTGATATATGTTGCTGATATGTATTCACATATAACTGATTATTAATGACAACAATGAGTAATGAGTAAGTGTCGAATTCTAACTAATGAGTTTTTTGTAAGAGGGAAGTTTTGGGAAAAAGATCCCCACACTCAGTCACCCCCCCTCTAATTGTGGTAGGTGTGTCCAACACTATCAGCATGGAAGAAATCAACCCACTCAAAGAAGACAATCTTTTTCCAGCTACAAAGGATTTTTCTATGGATATTGTTTTTTTTGTTCTAACTTTAGTTACAAAGATATAACTTCTTCTTTAAAATGTAGATATGAGCAAACAAGTTTTTCAAGGAATAGTTATCTTCCACAACAAAGATTGAGACAACCAAGCAACAAACAACCACAAACTATAAATCATATGATGGTTGGGGGAAGGACGTGGGTGAAACATAAGAACAATTATGAGCATAAAAATCATTATGATCTGCTATTTAGTGAACCAAAATGTTATAATTGCCATAATTATGGACATAAAGTTGCAGATTGTCTCTTAAAGAACTATAAGCGAAATCTGAATCCTGCTATTGAAATTTTCAAGGTTTGGAAGAAGAAAGAAGATGACCAGTGTGGATTAGTGTTATCAACCCAAAGACAAAAGAAACCCTGGTATATTGATAGTGGATGTTCCAAACATATGACTGGAGACAAAAGTAAGTTTCTAACTCTAAGTGAAAACAAATCAGGGAATGTGACTTTTGGAAACGATGCGCAGGGAAAAATAAAAGGTAAAGGAATGGTAAGCCTAAGTAATGGAAAATGAAAATCTCAAGATGTGATGTTTGTAGATGGTCTGAAACATAATCTACTAAGTGTCAGTCAAGTTTGTGACAGAGGATGTGAAGTTGTTTTTACTTCTAAATATTTTAAAATAAAGTTGTGAATTCAGAATAGCTGGTTGCAAAAGGGATAAGAACAGAAAACAATGTCTATGTGTTAAAAGAAGAAAAAGAAGAATGCCACTTAATCAAGTATGATGAAAGTTGGCTATGGAATAGGAGACTTGGACACCTAAATTTTGATGATATAATCAAGCTTAGAAACAATGAGGCAATAAAATATCTTCCAAAGATATCAAAGCCATATGACTCTGTTTGTAAACTTTGCTAGATAGGAAATCTTACTCGGACACAGTTCAAATATAAAAACTTTCCTTCAACAAAAAAACCTCTCCAGTTAGTACATATGGATTTATGTGGACCATCAAGAAAAGAAGGTACATGAAAAGAAAACTATTTTATGTCGATTATTGATGATTATTCTAGACTAACATGGGTTGCCTTTTTGAAGGAAAAATCTGAAGCATTTGTAAAATTCAAAGTGTTTAAGGCTCTGACTGAGAATCAAACACGAAAAAGATTGAAGGCAGTAAGGTCTGATAGAGGAGGAGATTTTAGTTCATGGAACTTCAAATATTTCTGTGATAAACATGGAATCAAACGAGAATACACTATTCCAAGGACTCCACAACAAAATGGAGTAGTTGAGAGGCAAAGTAGATTAGTTCAGCAGATGGCAAGATCAATGATGAATGAAAGGAATATTTCTCAGACATATTGGGTGGAATCAATTCATACATCTGTTCATATCCTTAACAAAGCTCATCTCAGGCCACACAATGACAAGACTCCTTATGAACTATGGTCTAGAAGACTTGCTTCAATCAAGCATTTTAAAGTCTTTGGGAGTAAATGTTATATCAAGAATAATGATGAAAATATTGGCAAATATGATGAAAGGGATGATGAAGGTATCTTCGTAGGTTATGCTACAAACAATAAAGGGTATAGATGCTACAATAAGAGGCTACATAAATTGGTTGATTGTATCAACATAAAAGTTGATGAAGAAATCTTGATAAAAAATGTAAGCAGTGTTGAACCAAGCACAAAAGATATAGTTGAAGATGATGATGAATAGGTCCAAGGATCAGAAAGGGAAGAATCTGAATCAGATGAAGATACAAATACTCAGGTTGACATAAATCAGTAGAAAGAAACAAAACCACCTCTCATAATTGTTAGAAAGAATCATCCTGAAAATCGGATAATTGGAGATATAAATAAAGGAGTTCAGACAAGAAGGGAATTAGTTAAAGACACAGAACAATCTCATATTGCTTTTCTATCTATGATTGAACCTAAAAATTTTGATGAAGCGAACAACCATGATGATTGGATTAGAGCTATGAATGAAGAGCTTGATCAGATTGAAAAAAAAAAAACTTGGGAGCTTGTTCTTAGACCTGAAGATAAGAATGTAATAGGTTGCAAATGGGTGTTCAAGAGTAAAATGAATGAAAAAGGACAAGTTGCTAGAAATAAAGCTAGATTGGTCTGTAAAGGGTATGCACAAGTTGAAGGTTAGGATTTTGATGAAACATTTGCACCATTGGCAAGATTGGAAGCCATCATAATGTTTCTTGCATATTCATGTCATAAGAACTTTAAAGTGTATCAGATGGATGTTAAGTCAACATTTCTTAATGGAGATCTAGAGGAAGAAGTATATATGGAGCAACCTGAAGGATTCTCATTGACAGATAATCTTGATTATGTTTGCAAGCTTAAGAAGGATTTATATGAACTGAAACAAGCACCACGAGCTTGGTACTATAGACTGGACAAATTTTTACAAGATAAAGGGTTCAAGAAAGGTACTATTGACAACAATATCTACATTAAGTCTGAAGGTGATAATTTACTAGTTGTTTTGTTCTATGTAGATGATATTATTTTTTGTTGTACTAATAAAACCTCTATCCAGTGGTTTGCTAACTCTATGAAAATAGTGTTTGAGATGTCCATGATAGGAGAATTGTCATATGTTCTTGGTTTACAAGTAAATTAGAGTTCTGCAAGAATATTTATCTCTCAAGAAAAATATTTGAAAGAGATGTTGAAGAAATTTCAGATGGAAGATTCTTCTCCTGTTAGTAAACCTATGGTGTTTAGTTTCAAGCTTAGTAAAGATGATATTTCACTTGATGTTGATCAAAGGACATATCGATCAATGATAGGCAGTATTTTGTACATCACAACATCCCGTCCTGATATAATGCAAGCTGTTGAAATGGTAGGTCATTATCAACCTGCTCCTAAACAAAGTCATTTAGTAGTTGTAACAAGGATATTCAAATACTTGAAGGGCAATAATGACTTATGGTCTGTGGTATCCTAGAAATCAAAATATTCAGTTAACTTATTATTCAAATGTTGATTGGCAAAATTGTGTGGATGAGAGAAATAGCACCAATGGAGGTGCATTATTCCTGGGTGACTCATTAGTAGCATGGCTTAGTAAGAAGCAGGGATCTATTTCCTTATCAACTACAGAGGCAGAGTATATTGCTGCTGCTACTTGTTGCACACAAATTTTATGGATGATACAAACTCTTGCATATTTGGAGGTAACTTATACTGATCCCACTCCACTTCAATGTGATAACACCAGTGCCATAAGTCTCTCCAAGAATCCTATACTTCATTCAAATTCTAAGCATATACCAATAAAATATCATTTTCTCAGAGAACAGGTTACAAACAGAATTGTTCAGGTGAATTATATTCCTTTCACAGAACATATAGCTGATATCTTTACTAAACCGTTAGCATCAACACCTTTTGGATATCTTCGTAAGAAGTTGGGGGTTATATCTTATTTTTTTTAATATGTTCACCTTGTTAGGGGGAGTACTTATTGAATATATGTTATATTTCTGGTGAATATAGCTCTGGTTCTTCCATTCATAGTTGATAGGGGGAGTATGTTCCTGTCACATTTCTAATACCTTTGAGATGTACTGCAACAGCTCAGGGGGAGCATGTTTCTTATTTGGCATTGATCTCAAAGGGGGAGAAAGTGTAGTGTGGTAAGGATGGTACAGGGTATAAAGTGTAGTGTGGCAAGGATGCTACAGGGTATGGTTGGATGTCTATGTAGAATAGCGCAGTTTTTCAAGGCTATTCAAGGTTGCCATCAATGCAAAAGGGGGATATTGTTGGCATATTTACAGACATAAGGTCTTTGTTTATCATTGATGGCAAGATCGAAAACATAAGATCAACAGTGAATAGAAACAGTGATCGTTGGATCACCCATTCAGACCATTTAGAATTCTTGATGGCCGTCAGATATGAACTTAGATAGGAGGAGCACGTAGAAGAGGAGAACAGATCTCAGGCATCAAATCTGAGCACGAGGATCGACCGTTGTTGGATCCAGAGGAATGAGCACGATCTTTAAGTGCAAGTTGAAGAGGGTTACAAAGTCCCAAAAGAAGGGGGACCATCCATCATCAAAGAGGACATGTGGTGAAAGGTCAGAGCACGACAAAGGCTCCATTTCGAAATTTCCCAGATCGAGAAATCTAAAGGAAGGAGATGATCTAACTCCTCGAACTCGCGATATGTGAATTCACGATGAAAATCATGGTCGTTGAAGCTAGAGGACACATGGCGAGTGATTGGAATTCCGTTGACTTGCACATTGGAGGAGTCAAAGGAATATGACACAGGAACTCGCGAAATGTGAAGTCTCGAAATGATCTAGACCGTTGGATCACCAAAGCTCTGGACCATTGATCTGACGAGCAAAGTGCCTTTTGGCACAGCTTGTGGTCACCCTAGGTGGTCACGTGAGGGAAAGAAGCTAGCGGTGGTAAGCTCCATTTTAGAGTTTCAGATATCATGACTTGGAGTGTTGAGGAACTTTATCCTTTGAAATCACGAAATGTGAAACCGTGATTCAATCTGAGTCATTGATCAATGGAGAGTTTGGACTGTTGATATGACCCCATTTTAGAGATCGCAACATGGAGAGTCGAGACGTTTCATCATAGGAGTCCGGAATTTGCCAATCGCGAAGCGCTATTTGATTAGTGAGTGGTCATAGCTTGTGGTCACATCATAGAGAGTTGGAGGAAGGAGCTAGCATCTAAGCTCCACTTCGAATATCACAACATGGGAGAGTCGAGACGCCTCATCACAGAATTCCCAAAATCACGAGTCACAAAAGTACTTTATGGATAAACACTTGGTCACAACCGTGGGCACGTGAAGGAAGGAGCTTGCAAGTTGCAAGGCTCTATTTCATGATCGAGAGTTGGAAGAGTCAATGTGACTCACAAAAAAAATCATGAAACATGAAACTGCAAAGTGCCTCTTGATTAGGCATGTGATCACAGCCAGTGGACATATGGGATAAATGCAAGACCCCGCGGATTTAATTCAACAGTGATGGTTATTTGAGAATATGATCGAAGGGATATTATTGATCTTCATGATTAAATTTTCAGTTATGATTCAGTTATCTGAACTGAATCATGATTCTTGAACGGTTGGCGATTCAGTTGCTAAGGCATTTTTTCCCTAGGAGATTTGAGGTGTAACGAAAGAGGAAGTGGGCATACAAATTAAGAATCTATGACTATGTTGTGTTAGTTGTTCTGAGTGAAAAAGGAGTTGAACTATAAGAAAGGTATAAACTCAGAAATGTAAAATAGATGTTGAAAACATAGAAGCAGAGGATAATTATAGAACAGATAGAAGCAGAGCATAATTGCAGAACAAATAGAAGCATAGAATAATTATAGAACATAGAAGAAGGGGTAAGAAGTGAGACACATGTATTGTTTGTTATTCAATCATTTATTCTTAATCAGGGAGGTACGGTGGTGCTAGGGAGGACTGTGGTCCTCTGATATTCAAGTTGGTTCTTGAATATTGGAAGTTGTATCTTCCATCTAGTTGTAGCTAGAAAACCAGGGTGGCAGGGTGGTGCTTGGGAAAACACAGAGTTTTTTGTATACAAGTTGGTTCTTGTGTAAGTGGAAGTAGGTGCTTCCATCCAGTTGGTGTTGGAACACTCAGGGAGTTGGTGCTTCCTTCGAGTGGGTGCTAGAGACACTGGAGAGTTGGTTCTCTCAACAAGTTGGAGCTTGTAAAATAGAGGTAGTAGCCCCACTTTGAGTTGGTGCTCAAATATAGATGATGTACAAAACTTAAAAGACTGCCTATGATTCGAAGAAGAAGAGTTTTTCTCCCTTTATGGGTTTCCTCATGAAAATTTGTCTCTGTGTATATCTTATGTGTGACTGATGTTCTTTATTTATGATGTTCATATCTTGTATAATATTGATGGTCACTTGGAAGAGATTAAAAATTGTTTTGAATAAGTCACATATTGTTTAAGCTCAGTAACAAATGATTCACCCCCCCTCTCAGTTGTCTTAGTAATTTCAACAGGGTGAGTGAGTGTAATAGAATTCTAGGGGGTAGGGTATTATTTATAGTTAGGGAGAGGGGTTAGGGAAATTAATAATTATAATTAAATATTGACATTTAATTAATATAAATATTAATTAAATTGTCAATTAATATTAATATTAATTATAAAAACCCTAAACACATATAAAAACCTAATCACATAACATAAAACCCTAATCACATGAAGTAAAACCCCAATCACATAAAAAAAGAGGGAAATCAAAACAACAAGGGGTTACCTTTTAAGACAAAGTCAAGGGGGGTCCATAATGGAAAAACATGTCCACATGAGTCTCATAATGACCTATAAACTTTATCATCACTGCATAAGAGGGTACATAAACAATGTGGTCATGTCCATATTCATAGGCACTCCTAGGTCTCATGGACCATCCCGAGAGAGAGGAAGAGGATCACACATCAACACATCTTGGTATTACACCAAGATCTACCTGGTCAATGAACAGGTTGCCCCAGAACACATATGGGGGCCCTAGAACACATCTAGGGTCTTATCCACCAAGGTATAAGACCAAGGATCAACCCATGCATTAAGAAAGGGTTCCTCCGGAGAATGGCTCTTGCAACTATATTAATTCCAACACTACCTGAGCCCATAAATCCTAGAGGTACAAATGGATGTCGTAAGAAGAGTGAAGACCCTCAATTTATGAAGAAGCCAATTTCATAAAATCTACCTTATTATAATAATCCAATTAGGGAAGTATTGAACAATGTATCAAGAATTAGGAAAGCCTTGTTGAACTCTTAAATATATTCAAGAGCATGTTTTGACATATCCATTGTCTAAAAGAAAATAAGAAGTAAATGAAGGTATACCACAAGTTCTGATAAGGCTAAGTATGGAATTGATTTTGGATTCAAGAATGGCCT
Source organism: Picea sitchensis (assembly GCA_010110895.2). Taxonomy (NCBI): domain Eukaryota; kingdom Viridiplantae; phylum Streptophyta; class Pinopsida; order Pinales; family Pinaceae; genus Picea; species Picea sitchensis. Next base: position 94,045 of record SNQJ01S0024669.1, on the reverse strand, counting down.
AGATTGTAATATTTTTCATTCAACCTTGCTTAGAAGAGGAATTTCAACGATTGGGTGCCTTTGAGGGTCACCAAGAACCTTTTTCATCTTAAATTCTTCCATGGTTTTCACAAATATCACAATCTAGGCCATTCTATAAAAGAGAAGACTCACACCCCAAAGCATACCAAGATAAAAATAATGGGATGCCAAGTATGAAGTGAATCAAGTAAACAAGGACCCCAATAAGTTTCTTACATATAATAGAATCAATTATATTCTCCAAGCAAAACATGGGTTCCCTGAATATTTTCTTGCTAACTTATCTTCTCATTTTTTTCAAGTGTTGGTACCAAAAACTTATATCCACACGATAACTTGTCTTCTTGTTTTAACGAGTGTAGGTACCACCAAATAGGTATCTGTCAGATCTGTCTTCCTCGGGTGATGATCAAGATATACTCAGAGAGGTTGAAAGTGAGACGTGTTGTACTATATCTACCGTTTCTAGATCAACTAGATCTGAAAAGGTAAGGAAAAGATTTCGTATACGCATGAAAAATTTTATTGCCAATGGAGGGTCATGTAATTATGATGTTGAGAGCATAGGTGGCATTGAGTTTCCCTTGAGGTATAGACATCTAGTGCAACGATGGGTACCTAAGGAGATACTTGAAGTGGACACAAATTTCTTCATCAATGGGAGGATGTATCACATTGCTCCTTCATCCTTACATGGATTGGGGTTATTTTCCATGGATGGAATAAAGGTCATCTATGGCACTATAACTGAATTGATGGAGTATGTCGCACCATTATACAAATACTATCACTGGTTGTTTTTGGTCCGATATACGCGAAGTATACGGAGATATGGTGTTGCCGCAAATTGTATACAACTAGTAGATAACAATCAAAATAAAGGGGCGACTATGTATATTGATGGAAGGACAAAAGATTCTGGAAACATTGCGGGATTTATAAATAGTACACGACTAGTGGCAACAAGTAAGCAACTAAATTTCATATTTGAGGGATGCAAAGGAAATTGTATAGTTGTATGTGCAACAAAAACAATAGTTCCAGGTGAACAGTTGTTGATCGATGACAACTTAAATCGAATAGATGGAGGGGGTGCAAATATGGGGGTAAATATATTACATACCATTCAACTCAACCTTTGATCAATCATTGTTATAATGTATCACTACAATATTTCAATTTTTTACTGCATATATTTCATTTTTCATTATTTATTTTATGATATTACTGCAATATTTCATTTTTTTAATGTTACAATTACTTTCATAACTTTTGTTGATTAATTTATTGTGTCAACATCTGTCTAGGGTGACCATGGGAAATCACATGCTACATCTATCCAGGGTGACTATGGAAAGGCACCCACTATTCCTCAACTGGTAAATATAGTAACAAATTATGACTACAGCAACTAAATTTATGAAATTTCATTATTTATTTTCTAATATTACTGCAATATTTCATTTTTTTAATGTTACGTGTGAATTCATAACTTTTGTTGATTGATTTATTGTGTCAACATCTGTCTAGGGTGACAATGGGAAATCACACGCTACATCTGTCCAGGGTGACCATGGAAAGGCACCCACTGTGCCTCAGTGGGTAAATATTAAATATAGTAACAACTTATGACTACAATAACTAAATTTCTCAAATGTTAAAGTTCATCTCATTAATTTTATTCATTAATGTATTGTGGCATGGTCACCATGGGAAGTCACTCACTCGTAATAGATCTGAGCAGGGTGACCATGGGAAGTCATCGGCCACACAACAACATCAGGTAATTGTTAGTGATTAATAATAACTAAATTTGATTACAATATCTAAAAAAAATTGATGTTAAAATTATTTTAATTTCATTTATTGTTTGATGTTTTTAGTCCAGTACAGTCAATTTGGATGATGAGGATGTTGAGGATGAAATATTTTATTCCACTGGCTCAATAGCAACTGTCACGAAGGCCTTGAAGAAGACAAACATAGAATATCTAGCTTTGTTTCACAAAATACCCCTGACACAGGAGGACAGGGAAAGAATTGCAAAGCTACAAAATCTAATAACTAATTTTGGGGTAAGTGGCACCTTCACATATTTTTCTCAGCTATGACAATTTCATATCTTTTTTTTTGTTTTATATTGTCTATATGATCTGATAAAGTAATTTTTTCCGTTTGTAGGAGTTTTTAAACCCCGTGCCCCGGGAACCTATTGAGCCTGCAACTGCTATAGGTAGTAGTGATGGTCCAATGCAACACAAAAGTCGACAAAACAAAGTACAAATGAGGATTTTTGACCCTCCTGAGGTTCCCCTAGAATCCATTGATGAGCACACTGATGTTGACTGACATGACACATTGAAGCATGATGAGCTAGAGCGTAGGACTCAACATGACTCCATAGATGAACATATTGTACATGGCGAGGAATATATTCGTGGAGCATCACAAATTAAATGCACCGGATCACTAGATCTCACCTTTATGGTGGACGACACATGTGTTCTGATCAAGATTCAGAAGATTGCAGGTATTTTTTAATTAATTGATTCATTTTTATCATGAAATTGAAATGGACATTTGTTGAGATTATTATAAATTAATGGATAACACATTTCTACAAGAAACAATGTTTTCTACAGAAACTTGAATGACGAAACATTGGAGTTGTTTGGCCCCACCATTCGCACATGGTGGAATACCCAAGATAGCGAAAAGAATGAGGAATTGATAGGCCAGATGGTAAACTTGTTTAACAATACGTTCAACAAGAAAGTGGTTACAAAGTTAGCCGACGATAATTTAAAATATACCAGGGCCCAATATAGGGAGAAATTGCAATTAGACCTCAAACATGAGTGCCCTTCCATGGTTCGAGAGAAACAGTGGAAAGCCCTGATAGAGGATGCAAAGAAGAAATTGTTTAAAAAATAAGGAAGACATCCACAACCTGGTAAACCAAGGTGCAACACATGCCATCTTCTTAGTGAAATATGCTCATTTATGTTTTTCTTTCTTGTTTTAAGTAACAATTCTGATATCTATTTTTTTTTTCAAAAATTCCATATATAGGATACCCGACACCTCCAAAGAAACCAAGGCTAGAATGGAAAATCACGATTAGCATAAAATATTCCAGGATGGCTATGGAAAACTAAAAGCCTGAATCATAAGAATTAAATGATTAACTGTGGTGAATATTTATTTAACACTAGCGAACAAATATCTGTTTTTGTTATTGGTAATTTTAATGGTGTTATGCATTGTAGTTAAATATGTTCCAAACTGCTGCCACCGAGGAGGACCTAAAGCTTGGTTACAAGCACCGTTTTAAAAGTGTGATTGAATATCAGAGAAGATTGGGGAAGACTCCAATCTCCCCAGCCACACAAATGCAGGTAAATAAAATGAATAAGGAAACCGCAGTAGCATGCTTGTAAAGTCTATTCATATTTTATTATATCACCCTTAACTAAGTATTTATGTTTGTTTTCAAGCAACAGTGAAACCACAATGGTGGATCTAGCAATATTCAACATAAACCACTTCATACTAGGGAGCACATGTTCAATTATAGTGGGGAGAAGAGTACCTATTCTGGTATGTATGCTTCAGAATTAGAAATATTTACTGTGATTTTAGATATTTATTTCCTGACTTATACTTATATATTATCTTCTTTAAATGGAAGAACATGTAGCTCAAGAGGGTGAACTACGAGAGGAACCAAGTGGACAAGAAATTAATGCACCAACTGTCACAGTTACACAGATAGGTAAAGAGCAATATTGTAATGTTAATAAAAATAATGAAATAGTTATTTCAATTATATTTCAACATATCAATATGATCATTTTTGTTGTTGCAGTTCACGCCCCTACACAACTGACTCCACTCCCTTCTCAGCGATGTACCAGAAGTATGGTACATGAACGCATGGAAACACAAACAATAGAAGGACAAGGAGCAGGAAATAAAGTGTCAAAGGATGATTATGATACCCCAATCGTCAATTTTATGAATATAAAAACATAAATCAAAGAAAAACTATATGTATAAATTCATGACTTGTATTTGGATGTTTATCAATGTTTCTAGTATGAAACATAGTTTATATGAATTACCACATTATGCTTCAATGTTTATATCTTCATATGTTTTGATGACTAGCCTAGTTATGCATGAATGTCTATATGTTTTCTATATAAACAAAATCATTTGTTGGGTTTGGGGAATTGAGAGCAAT
>SNQJ01S0024669.1:61080-89728 GCA_010110895.2 Picea sitchensis | reverse complement strand
GTATGGGAAATTGAGAGCGATGTGAGGTGGGGGGGGGAGGGGCCATATGAGCTTCCACCTTTACATGGTTGGCCATGTTTAGTAGAGGATAACCTATTCTTGAAACAAAGAGAATCCCATAAGTTCCTTGTATCAACCACTATTGTCCCTCCTTGAAAGTCTCCGTCCTTGAAGTAGGATAAGGGATTGGTGTTAGACATCAAATTTGTGCATGAATCAACAATAAATCATATTCTTCATTAGGTACAATACTAAGTCTTTTGTGTATCATGAATATGGGGACTTCTGTAACATATCATTGTAAGGCTTCTGTAGCATATCATTGTTTTTGGAGACTAGAAAACTATCAATTTTTTATTTTAAAAACTTACATACGTCGCTGCTATAGCGACATATGTTCGTCACAAATATGGCATTTGTGTCACAATCCATTGGTAGGTTTTCTACTCTGCCATAGGACTTTGTAACTATTTCCATGCTCAGTCATCTCTATAGTGATTCATGTTCGTCACAAGAAGGTATACATCTCTTCTTCTTACCATGAACTTCGCGGCCTAATTTCGTCATTGTTTCCATGAATAATCTTAGTGCATGGATATAGCGACATAAAAATTTCCACGAAAAATACTGTTTGGATTCGTGGAAATTGAAAAGGATATGTGTGGCAATAGAAACAAAAAACTGTGGCAAATTTGGTCATATGTAGTAGTGACCAAGCCTGCTAGCATAAGTGCAGACACACTTATGCTAACTCCATCCTTGCATAATGAGAATATGTCACAATGACATCTCTCCTTTATATACAAGCCCAATGGGTGATTTTAGGAGCCCTTCCTAAACTCAACAATTAATCATATTATTTTATTCTCCTTTTTTATGTATGGAACCACATCACAAGCCCAAAAATCCCATCAACTTTCCCATGAGGCCCTAGCCTCATTTCGGGTCCGGTTTCACTGAAACGAAAAGTTGATATGGTGCCAACGAATATTCCCACATGCATGATACCTTTGACTCTTGTAGGAATACATCCATAAGATACAATATCGTCAACACTTCCTATTATAAATGGAGGTATCCCATCCTCCAACATCTAGATGTACCTCCAATACTTGAAGTTGCTCGGTCTCCCACCCTAGAAGTGACTCTATCTCCTGTACTATATCTACTACCAAAATTGCACTCCAATCCTCTTGATTGGTTGCTCCCTCTGTCACCGAAGCAGATATTGCTCTCTATTCCTCCCGACTGGCTACATGCTCGGTCAACAAAAGCAAATATTTCTATCCAATCTGCCTCACTAGTTGCTCTCTTTGTGACTGAAGAAAATACCACTCCCCTATCTTTCAGATTGATTACCTCTTATTTCACTGTAGCAAAACTTGCTCAAAGAATTGAATCCTCCATGGAGGGCACACAAATCCTAGAAGCCACCTTCCTTTGAACCTCCTATATATCCTCCTCAACCCATTACACCTTTCTGTCAATCCTGTAAGATGCCTCTCTCCCACTTGAACCTGAGGGGGAACCCTCTAAATGGATGACTCTCCCTCTGAGCCCACTCACTCCCACTGAGATCGGGCTACCTTTGTAAACTCCCTCTAAAGTATCACTCCCTTTAAAATATGACTTCCTCCGAGTTAGTTGACTCCCTTTGAAGCCCATATTCCTCTAAATAGTCATAGGAGGATTCTCCTCATTGCTAGATCCCGAGGGATAACTCCCTATAAAATCTGGCTCCCTCTGAGCTGACACTACTGGTGGGGCCACCTGCCTCAACACTAGTGGAACCACCTTCTCCCCCTCATATCTCTCTCTTTGCTCATGTTGGCCACAACATGCATAGGATGGACCCTCGGTCTATATAGGTTTCCCTCCCTAACTCCAAGAACCACTGTTGATCTAAAGATAGATGGTCTGGGAACAAACAAAATTTTTCCTTCTCGAAACAATATATGGTAGCTCTTTCTCTCAATCTTCGAGATTGATATAAAAATCCTCCTGCATTTTGGTACCCATAACACATTTGACACCCTCAACACTTCTCCTGATTTCCTCTTGAATGATACCATACCAGATCCTCGTATTCGTATTGCATGTTTGGTTCCCATACCAAGCTCCACACACAATTATGAGCCAGTCTTTGTGAGACTGACAAATAAATCTCTAACACATGTCATATGGATATATGATCCGCTATCCACCAACCAAGTCCCCCTACTGGAAACTATACCTGAAAGGGTGAATACCAACAAGATCTCCCTCTAGAACCTATATGCAACCTCATCAACCTATGTTTTTAATTCCTGCTTCCTTCTTCCTCGTCCCCTCTACTGTGGACACTATGAAGAATAATGACCAAGATCATGGCACTCAAAACATATGATCTTGCTAATATCCTTCTTCCATATCGGCTCTAGAGATGTTTCTCTCTTAGGAGAATCCCTTCTCCCTAGAGAAATTCTTCTGCCTAGTGAACCTCTTCTGCCCATCCTAGTGTGGGCTACAAGGGACTAGTTCTCATCACTACTACTCTTCACCATACCATCCATATCATCTCTCGATATTAACCAAGTATCCTCCTAGATACAATCTATCCATAGTACTCTATCAAAGTCTGGTAACTTCTCTCGTGCACAAATCCCCTACACAAATGGTTCCTAAGACCTGGGAATATATATAAACACTACATTCACCAACTCAACTTCCTCCACCTTATCACTGATGGCCACAATATGATCTCGAATATGTGTAATCTTCATAAGATAGTTCATAATTGTGTCCTCATTGGAAATCTTAACAACTTGAAGTTGGTGCTTCAAATGCAACTTCCTAACAGTATTCTCATTCTGGTATAAACTTACCAGAGCATCATACATGTCCTTGGCATATGTCTTCTCATCAATGTAAGGAATCAAATGACCCTTCACAGACTCTAGCAACACCTGCTTGGCCTTCACTTCCTTCTTCTCGTGAGTTGTCAAATCCTATGGATCAATAGGAGCTACAACCACACTCTCAACATACTCCTTGAGGTCATTCTCTTCCAATAGAAGGAGAACCCTAGCCTTCCAAGCCCAAAAGTTGGTTTCCTCTTCCAAACTTTCCTTGAGCTTCAATGTGTTCACCATTTTGACCTTCCTGGAACAAGAACAAGAACGAGAACAAGAAAAACACTCTTCCAAGGTTGTAACCAAAAATGTGTCTGAAGATGATCCCTTTCTCTTCAAATCCCAAACTATGATACCCTATCAATTTTCACATGCAACTCTATGTGATTAATTTTCACATCTGAAAATTGCTTCCTAGTGATCTAACAGTAAAACCCTAGCTATTATCACTGAACAATTTTACACTGAAAATTATTGGCTGAAATTATTTGTAGCAGAAACAACAAGATCAAAGATGAATCATCAATACACATGAGACACAAATTTTGGTTCTATAAACTTATTAACTTTAGAAATTGTGAGGGGAAAACAAACCCTCCTAGCCAATACAATATCACCAAAATATGAAGACAACCTTTCCATCCAATAATCATACAAATAAGAAAACCAAACCTCAACAAATATCCTGGAAATATCTTCTACCCAAACATTTGTTGCAGACCACCTGTACAGCCTGTTGACATCACCCATCAGCCTACACAAACCTGATCCTACCCAGAAAACTCTGTACACAATTGACCTTAATGGAAACCAGTGTACATACGCACTTTGGTCTCCTACAAATCAAATACATTCATGATTCACTCCAATAAAATCCATGTACAAGTACATAAAACTTGTACGGACACCTCTGCACAATTCGCTCCTTGTGACTTCTCTTCCTCTAGGCCATATTTTCCACCCTTGCAGAATTTCCCCTTTCTAAAATCACCAAGCCTCCTAGCATAAGTGCAGACTCACTTATGCTAACTCCATCCTTGTACAATGAGAAAATGTCATAATGACCTCTCTCCTTTATATACAAGTCCAATGGGTGAGCTTAGGATTCCTTCCTAACTCAACAATTAATTAGAATATTTTATTCTCCTTATGTGGGTGTGGAACCCCATCACAAGCCCACAAATCCCATCAACTTGCCTTTGGGGCCAATTTCAATGAAACGAAAAGATGACCTGGTGCCAACGAATATTCCCACATGATTGGCACATTGGCCTCTTGTGGGAATACCACCTGAAGCTACAATATCATCAAAATTTCTTATGGAAGTTCTGAGAAAATTTGGATTCATCCAAGATTTTATTAGATGGAAAGGATTCTGCATCAACAATGCATGGATAGCCCCTCTTATTAATGGTATGTCAACAAAAAAATTTAAATCCCCAAGGGAACTTCACCAAGGTTTTTCTCTTTCTCCTCTCTTGTATGTAATGATGGTTGAAGCTATAAATAGAATATTGGAAAGAAAAATATTAGCAGGATCCATCCTAGGTCTCTAGATCACAAGAGGTGTTAAGCATGTTAACCATTCTCAATTTGCGTATGATACATTGCTCTTGGGTGGGGCCTCGAGAACTATTGTTGCAATATTTAAAATCATCAAAGATAAACTTACTCAGGTATCTGGGGGACTGATTATAAGAATAAAAGTCATTTTTATGCTTGGAATGTGAGTTCCCACTCTATCATGGTCATTGCGAACATCTTCCAATTCTCGTTTTTAAAGTTGGAAATCCTTCAAATATTTGGGGATGACAATTTGTTTTCCTAAAAATCAAGGATAAATTCACTTCTTTAGGATCTCTATGGTTAAACCCAGTAGGGCGATTGGTGTTGATGAAACATGTCCTCTATGTGCTCCCAAATTTTCAATTTTCCTCATTTTTGGCTCTGACATGTATAAAAAAATCCTTGTCTTAGGAAATTCATAAATTCCTCTAATAAGGGGAAAAGTTTAATTTTAAATGCTTTCACTTAGTGATTTGGTCCCTTGTAAGATCTCCAAAGGAGCATGGTGTTCTGGGGGTGGGAGATTTGGGGCTTGTTAATATTTCTTTGTGCTCTAAAATTCTAGGGAGACTAGTTACAGGTGAAAGGGACTAGTGGAAAAAATACATTCTTAAAATGTTCTTTTCTGGAGATTGTAGAAGGTGTCTAGATAGCTCCCCTTTGATTCATAAAAGATCTCCAATTTGGAAGCTTATCTTATATTAATTCAAAACTCCCTCACATGGATCTCTGGAAAAGGGAAAAATATAATGATCTAGAAGGATAACTTCTTGGGGAATCCTCCATTGATGATGGATCAATATATTTCCCCTCTTAGATTATGGCTTGAGCATTCTAATAAGTTTTTGTTGTTTGGCATCTCCGTCTGGGACTCAACAAGTTCTTGGTTGGGTTGGGACTTGGGGGAGGTTGGGGAGAAAATAAGTTCTTTGGTGGATCCATTTATTTTAAAGCTACAGGGTGCAGCTCCAATTTAGAAGCATGACAAGGATAACAGGGGTTGGGGACAAAATGGGTATTCGGTTAAGGGTAGACATATACTGCTTTTCTCCTTCAAGGTAATCTACCCAAGAAATTGAATTCTTGGTCTAAAATTTGGCATAGTGATGGGATTCTGAAGATAAATATATTTTGTTGGACATTGTCTCATGAGAAAATTCCTACCAGTAAAAACCTCTGCAACAGAGGCTTACTTGGTCCTTTCTAGTGAACTTTTTGTCAATAGAATATAGAATCCATTCCCCATTTATTTATGGAGAGTGACTTTGCAAAGAGGGTTTGGCAGTTAGTGTTTTCAGAATTAAGTCATCAAGTCTCTCGGCTATCCTTAGTCAAACCCCTTTTGGGAAAATGGAGCTCATACTACCATGGGTAATTTAGATCTAAGGCTCTAGTCAAAAGAGTATGGATGGCATCTCCAAATTTTTTTTGTTGGCAATTATGGTTAGCAAGAAACAAGTCCATTTTCAAAGAAGAGAATTCTCGACCACTCTTAGTTTCCACCAAAGTTTTGGGCCAGATGTTCGAGTATCTCAACTCTAGAAGGCTTAAATTAGAGGCTCCTCAATGATTCGACACATCAAAGGAAAAGTGGAAGGATAAGTTTAACTTGCATTTTTTTGTTAGCAATAAGATAACTTACAGATCACTCTAGTAGCTTCATATTTCACCTCTGGAGTTTTAGTGTTGGATGGACTCCTAGTTGTGTTTCACTCTTTGCTTTGACGACTCTTGTAAAGGAAATCCTGGGGAGGCAGGCGCGAGGGTGTACTTTATGGCCCTGGAGGAATCGAGAAAGTCACGTTCTAGTGGAATTTGGGGAACTCTTTGAACAACAAAACAAAGGCTTATGCATTATTGCAAGGACTCAATATTGCTAAATATCGCCAAATATCCCAATTGAATATTATTGAGGACTCAAAAAATAGAATAAGCTATTTCTTGGCGGGATCTGATCCTATGGATGTGGGATTGATGGCCATCATCAATCGAATCAAACTTAGTTTAAAATTCTTCTCTTCTCACTTATTTCATGTTCTATGTGAAAATAATATACAAGCGGATGAAATGACCAATAAGGCCACATGAATGACCCCAAGCTCCTTATGTATTAATGGGGATGTTAGTTTTTTACCCCCCCCAGAATGTTTGAATTTCCAATAATGGGTGGGGATCACGGGGGTGACATGGGCATGGAGTTCACATGCGGTAGGGAACACATTGTTGGGTCTGCAATAAAGGAAGGAGTAGGTCGTAGAGATTCAACGTCCAAAGTTTTTCAACGATGGTTTTGTTTTTGGAGGCTTTGAGGGAGAATGACTCATGGGAGCAATGATTCCTACATGTGGAAAGTATGTTGAAGATGGCCCCTTGATATGCATTTGTAGGAAATGTTAGTTTATGGGTTGATTGTCATCATGCAAGGTTATGGAAGGTGCCAAGGTGTATTCGAAAGTGTGAAGTGTAGCTCAACCTCCATAAAAATCCACGGGAGGTTGGGTGAGTTTGGGATGGTGGCTCAAGTTCAATGCATGGAGGTGTTAATTTGGACAAATTTGGGATGGATTCAACACGATTGGTGGAAGGTGAAAATGTCTAGGAGATGAATTTCAAATTCTCTGTTGTGTCATGGATTGGATGGGTGTGGTATGGGTATGTTGGTTAGAGGATTCTATTTATTTTGCAGGGATGTGGTTTATGGGGAGGGGTTCCTGATTTGGATTTCTATGTTTCTTCCCAGGATCTATGGGAATTATCCATGAATAGTGTTTTTTGGAGCCCCCTCATTTCCATCTAGTGTCTCCTGTTGTTATCTCTAGTGTATTTCTCTCTTGTTGGTGTTTTTCACTCTTTCACAGTTAGAAGTAATAGAGGGTGGGGAAAGAAGTGACCAACATTAGGGGACAATTGATGAGGAGGAGATGGTCGATCAACAAAGAATATAGATTTTGATCAATGCATTGAATTCCAAAGTTACCTTAGTTGTGGATACTCTAGTTCAACATCATGGTATGATGGGGAAATTTTAGGACAAATTGGTAGCGTTGAGGTTGCAAGTGGAGGAGATCCAACTTTGGCCTCCTTCGCCAGTTTCTATCTTCGGGTCAATGACGAATTCCTTGTCTCATGTTGGTGCAACTCTTATTGTTGATCTGAATGCTCTGTTAGAAATTCTGGAAACAGAGAGTGAGGTTCCAACCGCTATTTCTTCTCCTGATTAATTATGCTTTGTTTTGTAATTTGTATTTTTGGTATATTCTATAGAGTTTACTCTATGAAAATATGTAGTGAATTCAGAACATGGAAGGATAGGAGTTATGGTTTAGTTAGTTGATTGACTTCTATTTTGGAAACTTCAGATTTTTGTTTTGTACTCTGGAAGGATCTTTTCATACTTTTCATGCTTCGACCACACCTTTAGTGCAATACAAATCCACCAACTCTTGTTAAAAAATAATAATGATGATTATGTAATAATAATGTTCTTTTATTAATTTTTATTATTCAAAGATTACAAGACAAAGCTATTATATAATTGTTTACTAAAATCACAATTATTATAATTTATTTTTCAAAATATTTATTAATTTATATTATTCAACTATTACAATATATTAAATTTATTTAATTAAGTTTAAATTATTAAATATAAATAATATATAATAATAAATTTTGATCTATACACTTTCGATGAAATGATTTTACAATTTTTAACTCTATTACCAACTTTATGAATTTTCTATTAAAAAAATATGTAAGTATTAGTTGAATCTTTTATTAAAAAGTATGTTAAGTATTGTGTTTGGTTGATTTTGTATTAAAATGTATGCAAATATTGGATTTGGTTAATAAATGAAAAAAAATATTTTGAATAATTACTCTTATGAAATGTTATTTTTTCATTTATTTTAATGATAACATTATAATGGTTGTTCATAATTAAATTTATGATTGTTATATTTAAAAAATATAATTAATTAACTATGAAAACAAAATCATTAATAATAATGATTTTTAATATACATAATTTGCTTCGAATGACTTTATGATTTTTTTCTATACTACCAAATTTATGAATCTCCTCATAAGAAAATGTAAGTATTAGATTTGGTTAGTGAAGAAAATAATTAATTTGTTTTTTTTTAAGAAAGTGAAAAAAACATTTTATTAAAAAAATCTGTAAGAGAACTTATAGAGAGAACTTACATGCCGAAAAAAACTAGTCTTTGCGACAGTGGCAAAAACAAGGTGATAACTAGTTAAACAATCCATATTTGTGTCTGGCTGAGACTTATACAAAATTTCAAAATTTCTCCCATGATATAATCTGCAAAATATTCCTAAGATCAAAATATAGAAGCATAACATCTATAGGTGAATTAACTAGGGGGTTATTTCATGTTTGGCACCTCTTCTTCATGTTCCGATGATGAATTCAAATATGGAATGTGTTGAAGGGGTCCCAGAGATGAGCCTTTGTCTGAATTGATTGAAATTGAGTGCGTTGGAGACTAAGGACTTGGTCTGTAGTACATCTCTTCAACCTTTGATCAAATGGTCGTGCAGTAATCCTAGAGTTGTTGTTTTCCTTCTTGTTGTTTTTCCAAAAGTTGCAAGGTAGTGAGCACTTTGGTTGACAAGCCATGAACTTGAATTTGCATAACCTGAATTAATTGAACCAATTCAGTATGTTCAACCTTTGACGACTCTCGTCTCCACCACACTTATCCATGTCTCAGTGTCTTGCTTCAACTGTTGCACAATTCAATTTGGAAGCATCCATAAATAAAACTTGATCCAATTGCAAATTCTTTGAATGCATTGCATCCTCTTGTATAACTTCCAGGGGTGGTGCGCTTAGATTCACCTCCCATATCGTGTGAAACAATAGTCACGAAGGCGAAGGATCAGTGCCTGTCATGTCCAATAAATCTGAGATACGCTCCCACTGAGCGATCCGAGGGCTAGGGGAGGTAGTACAATCATCATCGTGAGTGATTGATGTCCAGGAGATCCTGAATGATGCAAACGCCATGAAATCAATGACAAGGGCCATAAGGCTAGGAGAGAAAAAGGCCAGGGGAGATGGTTGAGGCTTTGTTGAGATGAGACGAGCACATGCACAAGAGATAATGAAGGTGAGGGTACTTATGATCGAACGTGAAGTGGAAGGAGAACTACTGGAGGCACCCGCATGTGGAGGATATTAACCCCAACATGGCTTAAAGCCACTTCTATGTGTCAAGACCAAAGGAGTGATGGTAGATGTGACTGAGAGATTGCTAGAGTTAAAGCATTTGCCATGAGGAGGAAGTTCCATGAGGAATTTAATGGAACCCCCAATTTGAAGCGGGATGGAAATATTGGGCTTATTCATGAAATTTGATTCAAGGATAGATGCTCATTGACCCTAAGTGATTCTACAGGGGTCTCTGGTTTCCAACTTTGCTTGTCTATCAACAATTATGTTGTTGTGATGGACAATATTCTTAGGATCAAGGGTGTGGAATGCTTCAAGCTCATGATGGATTCTCTGGAATATTTCCTTCAGTTTCATATCCCTTGGAAAGGTCTTCTTTCTCAAACTATTAATAACAACATTTGAATCCCCGAGGATTGTGAGGGAGTCTATACCTTGTTGAAAGGCCAATTGCAATCCTTGTAGAAGAGCATATGCCTATGCCTGTTTATTAGTGGCATGGGAAATATTCTTGGAAAATGAAAGCTTAATGTGTCTGCGTGTGCGACCTCGTAGAAAATAATTAATTTGTTAAGGTTAATAGAATATTAAATTAAATTAATTTTATATTAATATTTAAAAATATAAAAATATTAATAAAACTCAATAAATGAAATAAACAAAAGTCCCCGTGTAGATGCTATAGGACTTAGTCCATGTAATGAATGTAACATGAAACCAACCACTTTATAAAACAAATTTCAAATTAAGCAATACATTTACATTAGTTCCATTGAAAATTAAAAAAATACAATTACTCAATCTTGTTTTCCTTATGCCCCAAGGGGACGTCTAAAGGTAGACCCAATGCAATGATTATTTGACGAGAAATTGGTGGTCTACAAAAGTTATAGTTTATTAACAACTTGTCACCAGGAGACAAACTACGTATTTCCTTCACAAAAAAAAATCTAGATGTCTTCCTTTTCATAAAGAACTCTTTGTCATTGGAGTGTTCCTCAAAGGAACATTTTTCACTAAATAATGAGGACCTACAACTATTGATGAACCCTACAATTTTCCCATGAGTTCGTAGACAACTATTAATATATAACAAGTTTTTCTAGTTAAAGTTTCCAGAAGCATAACCATTCATGCACATACTATACATATAAATGCTATGTTTGTATTTAACATTATTCAAGTAATCAAACCGACTACAAAGAGGACCACAAAATGGCATAAGTTGATCCGGATTGTTTTGATAATGACATGAAGGAAGAAACATAACATAGATATAACAAGGAGATACACAAAGATATTGCAAGGAGCACAATAATATAGTAAAACAATAAAACTCATATTCTATTAATGACTGTCTAGAATATTGTAAAATGCAAAGCACACAAGCTAACTGGAATGGTGGTAGCTTGTCTTTGAAGAGAGATGTGTCAGCTATGCGCATTCATAAGAGGTTGATTACAATGAGGCTCCAAAGGAATTTTTAACATAAAGAATAAATGAGAAAACCCTAACCCCAAAAGATGAAGCACCAAAAGGTTTGTGGGCCTTGATGGGGGTAGTTGATACATCAACTTCCCGAGGGTACAAATTTTTCATATGATCTCTATTTGGGGTGCTCAATACCCCGTCGAAAAGGTATAGCCGAGGAGTACACATTTTGAATGACCTAATAGATCCAAAAAATGGTCAATGGGAATTTCCAAGTCAAAAAAGCGTCATTTAGGGCCTCAAAACGGCCCCAGAAGTTTGTGACATGAAAAACTATAGAAAAATTGCCAAGATGGAAACTGTAATTTGAGCTAGTGGAATGGGTGGGTGGCCATTTGCTGAATTTGAGACTTTGTGAGACACTATCCCTGATGAAGAAACAACCCTTCTTTGATGACCTGATAGAGTTGGATGTTTTAATGGTGGGTGCCCTTCATCTTGGTTCTCATTATCCAATAAAATGTTGCATGTTCAATGCAGTCAGGATTGAGCTCTATAGGGGCCAAGTGATTGGTTGTGTCTGAAGTGTCCAGGAGAGGTGGAAAATATGATAGAAGTAATTCCACATCAAATACCTGGTGCAAGCCAAGGAAAGGAGGAATACTTAATTCAAAACCATTCTCACCCACAACCTTGGTGATGGTGTAAGGAATGCATTAGATTGGGCATATATTTTGATGAGGTCATGTGAGATACCCTTTTTGCACATGCAACCATACCTTATATCCCACCTAAATCGTTTGTGGTACCTGATGTTGATCATGGTGCTTCTTGTACTTGGTAGTGGCTTTCTTCAAAATATAATGAACTTCTTGTTGGATGTGTCAGATTCGTTCAACAAATTTGGCTACTTGATCAACCTCGGTCTGAGCATGGGAGGAATATTCATGTGCAACTATAATGGGAAGATCTACGCCAATGAAGGGAAATGGTTGGAACCCCAATAAAACCTGAAACAGATTGTGGGAAATAGAGTTGTGGAGGGATATGTTGTAGCTATGTTGATCATAAGGAAGGATTTAATCCCATATGCATGGATGTTTGGAACTGTACATCCTCATGTTATGGACAAACATCATGTTGACTACCTTTGTTTTTCCATCATTCTGTGGGTGGAAGGAAGTCGATTTGGTCAGCTTGGTGTCCATCATCGACCATAGGCTAGACCAAAAAGTGCTTAGGAACCTACTATCTCGATTTGAGATAGTGGTTCATGGGAGACAAAAATGAACCCAAACATGTTCAAAGAAGATCTTGGAAATGTCCTTGAATGTGATGCTCTTCTTTTAGGGTGCCAAAATTGTCATCTTAGAGAATCGATCAATGACCACGAAGACACAGTCATTTCCATTCTTGGTTGAAGGAAGAATGAACATGTAATCCATGGAGATGGACTCCCAAGGATTATCTGGAGTAGGAAGAGGGGTGTATAGCCCCTATTGCTTGATGGTGGGCTTGGTAATGGCACAGTTAGTGCAATATCTGATATACTTGTGGACATATTATCGAATCTTCGGCTAATAAAAAATATTTTGCAGTACTACCACTATTTTTTATACACCAAAATGTCCTACTGCCCTAATGTAATGAACTTCCCATATCACCTTTGCATTCTTGCTTGAAGGAAAATGGAGATGGATCAAATGGTAGAGAAATCCATCATGGAGATGAAAGTATGGAACCATTTTTCTTGTGCTCAATGTATGATAAGAAACATCAAAGTCAAAGTCATTAATGTATAAGTGTGGCCACCTAGATGTCTCATTCCCACGTGAGTTAATAATTGGGGTTAGTGCCACAAATGGGGGTCGACTAAGGCAATATGAAACACATTTGGTGTTTCCCTTCTTGTACTTTATGTTCAAGTAGAATTTTTGTATGTACATGGAACACTTCTGATGGTGGTCATTATGTAACTTCCCTTGTGTTTGCATGAATTGCAAAGGCCTATGATTAGTGTGGATGGTTATTTGAATGGATTGCATCCTCTTGTATAACTTCCAGGGGTGGTGCGCTTAGATTCACCTCCCATATCGTGTGAAACAATAGTCACGAAGGCGAAGGATCAGTGCCTGTGATGTCCAATAAATCTGAGATACACTCCCACTGAGTGATCCACAGGCTAGGGGAGGTAGTACAATCATCATCGTGAGTGAGTGATGTCCAGGAGATCCTAGATGATGCAAATGCCATGAAATCAATGACAAGGGCCATAAGGCTAGGAGAGAAAAAGGTCAGGGGAGATGGTTGAGGCTTTGTAGAGATGAGACGAGCACACACACAAGAGATAATGAAGGTCAGGGTACTTATGTTCGAACGTGAAGTGGAAGAAGAACTATTGGAGGCACCCACATGTGGAGGATATTAACCCCAACATGGCTTAAAGCCACTTCTATGTGTCAAGACCAAAGGAGTGATGGTAGATGTGACTGAGAGATTGATAGAGTTAAAGAATTTTCCATGAGGAGGAAATTCAATGAGGAATTTAATGGAACCCCCAATTTGAAGCGGGATGGAAATATTGGGCTTATTCATGAAATTTGATTCAAGGATAGATGCTCATTGACCCTAAGTGATTCTATAGGGTCTCTGGTTTCCAACTTTGCTTGTCTATCAACAATTGTGCTGTTGTGATGGAAAATATTCTTAGGATCAAGGGTGTGGAATGCTTCAAGCTCATGATGGATTCTCTGGAATATTTCCTTCAGTTTCATATCCCTTGGAAAGGTCTTCTTTCTCAAATTATTAATAGCAACATTTGAATCCCTGAGGATTTTGAGGGAGTCTATACCTTGTTGAAACGCCAATTGTAATCCTTGTAGAAGAGAATATGCCTATGCCTGTTTATTAGTGGTATGGGAAATATTCTTGAAAAATAAAAGCTTAATGTGTCCTCCTCGGGAAAATATAACCACATCTGCGCCTATAGAAAATAATTAATTTGTTAAGGTTAATAGAATATTAAATTAAATTAATTTTATATTAATATTTAAAAATATAAAAATAATAATAAAACTCAATAAATGAAATAAACAAAAGTCCATGTGTAGATGTTATAGGACTTAGTCCCCATCTCTGATGTAATGAATGTAACATGCAACCAACCACTTTATAAAGCAAAGTGTCCAGGAGAGATGGAAAATATGATAGAAGAAATTCCACATCAAATACCTAGTGCAAGCCAAGGAAAGGAGGAATACTTAATTCAAAACCATTCTCACCCACAACCTTGGTGATGGTGTAAGGAATGTATCAGAGTGGGTATATATTTTGATGGGGTCATGTGAGATACTCTTTTTTCACATGCAACCATACTTTATCTCCCACCTAAATCTTGTGTGGTACCTGATGTTGACCATGGTGCTTCTTATACTTGGCATTGGCTTTCTTCAAAATATAATGAACTTCTTGTTGGATGTGTCAGATTCATTCAACAAATTTGGCTACTTGATCAACCTCGGTCTGAGCATGGGAGGAATATTCCTGTGCAACTATAATGGGAAGATCTACGTCAATGAAGGGAAATGGTTGGAACCCCAATAAAACTTGAAAAAGGTTGTGGGAAATAGAGTTGTGGAGGGACATGTTGTAGCTATGTTGAGCATAAGGAAGGATTTCATCCCATGTGCATGGATGTTTGGAATTGTACATCCTCATGTTATGGACAATCATCATGTTGATTACCTTTGTTTTTCCATCATTTTGTGGGTGGAAGGAAGTCTATTTGGTTAGCTTGGTGTCCATCATCGGCCATAGGCTGGACCAAAAAGTGCTTAGGAACCTACTATCTCTATTTTAGATAGTGGTTCGTGGGAGAAAAAAATGAACCCAAACATGTTCAAAGAAGAGCTTGGAAGTGTCCTTGAATATGATGATCTTCTTTTAGGGTGCCAAAATTGTCATCTTAGAGAATCGATCAATGACCACGAAGACACAGTCATTTCCATTATTGGTTGAAGGAAGAATGAACATGTAATCCATGGAGATGGACTTCGAAGGATTATCTGGAGTAGGCAGAGGGGTGTATAGCCCCTATTTCTTGACGGTGGGCTTGGTAATGGCACAATTAGTGCAATATCTGATATACTTGTGGAAATATTATCGAAGCTTTGGATAATAAAAATTATTTTTGCAGTACTGCCACTATTTTTTATACACCAAAATGTCCTACTTCCCTAATGTAATGAACTTCCCATATCACCTTTGCATTCTTGCTTGAAGGAAAATGGAGATGGATCAAATGGTAGAGAAATCCATCATGGAGATGAAAGTATGGAACCATTTTTCTTGTGCTGAATGTATGATAAGAAACATCAAAGTCAAAGTCATTAATGTATAATTGTGGCCACCTAGATGTCTCATGCCCACATGAGTTAATAATTGGGGTTAGTGCCACAAATGGGGATTGACTAAGGCAATATGAAACATGTTTGGTGTTTCCCTTCTTATACTTTATGTTCAAGTAGAATTTTTGCATGTACATGGAACACTTCTAATGGTGGTCATTATGTAACTTCCCTTGTGTCTACATGAATTGCAGAGGTGTGTGATCGGTTTGGATGGTCATTTCCTTTCCTAGAATGTAATGCTTCCACCATCGACATGACTGCACAATGGAGTACATATCTTTGTCGTAGGTGGGGTGTCTGTGAACAACATCATATAGTGTTTCACTATGATAGGCTACCAGATTCCCTTGTTGAGTGAGGACTGCACCGATAGTATAGTCTAAAGCATTTGTCTCAATATTAGATGGGTGTTACAGGTCTGACAGAATAAGTATTGGTGTTGAGCAGAGGAATAATTTCAAATCCTTGAATGTTTTCTATTGGGACGCATCCCACACAAACATGTCCTTTTCTCCACCCTTGGTCACGTAGACTAGGTCCCAAGCGATATGAGAGAACCCAAATACAAATTGACAATATAAGTTGGTGAGGGCCAAGAAGACATTGAGCTCAATCATTGTCTTCAAGGCTGACCAATCACGGATAAATTGCATCATGGTTGGATCCACATGCACACCATTCTCATCCATGATGTATCCCAAATATTGGATTCTTTACATGTCGAAAAAACACTTCTCCAAATTGGAATATAACTTGTGTTGTGAAAGGGTTCCCAAGACCTATTGAATATGATTCAAATGCTCCTCCCAATTTTTTTGAAGATGAGAATGCCATCCAGATATACAACCAAAAAAGAGTTTGTGAATGACCTCAATATGTCATCCATCATCTGCATTAATGCGGTTGGGGAATTATTCAAGACAAAAGGCATGAACAACCATTCGAAGAGAACTTATTTATACTTTAAGGTTATCTTCCATACATCAACTTGCATAATTTACACCTGGTAGTAGCCTAACTTCAAATCAATATTAGTAAAAAACTTGGCTCCCTTGATCTGATCAAGAATATCCTCAATCTGAGGGATTGAGAATCAGTTCTTGACTGTGATATTGTTCAAGGATCTATAATCAATACAAAGTCACCATGTATCATCCTTCTTCTGTACCAAAAAAATTGGGGTCCCACCAGGTGAGGAGCTTGGTGTGATGTGGCCCTTCAAAATTAGCTCTTGAATCCGGCGTTTGATTTCTCCATTATGCATAACAAAATTCCTTTACACAAATTCATTAGGTAGAGGATAATAGAGTGTCAAATCAATTGAATGCCTTACTTGATAGTGCATAGGCGCCCCAATAGGCGAGGAAAATATTTCTTTGTGCCTTTATTCTATCTTGGCCACATGTTGTTGCTGTGTAGAGAGACCTTGTGCTGAGGTTTTTGCAGTTGTAGTGACCTTCAATTCACCTTAAAATCGAACCATAAAGAGGACAAATGTCCTGGTCTAAGAGACCACCTTTCTACATTGATTTGTGGAGATCAAAGAGACCACATTAGTTGGGACCACCTCTAGTACCCTGTAGAGTTGATATCCTAAAGTAATAATGGAATTACAAGGCCTAGATTCATAAACTACATGACACTTCCACATATATGGTTGTCTTAAAAAAACATCACAAACTTCAAAGGGGGGGAATTCACACAATACATTGCCTTTCAAGGGTTTGATGTCATAGTGTAGGCGATGTTGTTGGCTAACACGTTTTTCATGTCCTTGGATTAGCCAATCAATAGTGTATGGCTGAGGATGCAACATCATTGTCAGGTTCAACCTCTTGATGACCTCTGTTGAGATTAGGTTCTTCTGGATACCATTGTAAACAATGAAAGGGAGTGGGGTCCCCTTCACCCACATATATGAGTGGAAGAGGCGCCCCCCTTCTTCAGAATCCTTTAGTTCCTCTGGATGGAATTTTGTGGTAACAATGGTGACACTGGATTCTACATAAATGATATGTTTTCCCTTTTTCGGTTCTGAATCAGAGTCTCAGTAAACATATGACCTTGAGGATTTCATCTCATCCAACTATGACTATTTGGAGTGACATTCATTAGTATTGTGACAAGGGATTTTATGGAAATCACACCACTTTCTAGTGTCCTTTGACTTCCCATTACCCTTCTTTTTTGGTGGCTTGGTCTGGTTGTCTTGGGACTGGACATCCTTTCTCTATAATTTCCCATGGGAGTTAAGGCCACCCTTACCATAATTCCATTGTTGTTGATTCACAGAACAAACTCCCTCTTGTTTTGTTGCTTAAATTTATGATCAATTTTAAAAACATATCAAAAAGCAACTCCTAATGATGAGATTTCTAGAAACTCCATTTTGGTTTGGATGTACCTGTGTAGAGCCCCACAATATTTTAGAACCATATTCCACTCGGATTCTTTGATACCCATTTGGTGCGCAAGGTATGGAAGGTATTTGTGAACTCCATAATTGTTTGGCTCCTCTCTTGATGTAGTTTGGTCCATCTCGTGTATTGGTTGTTATAGTTTTCAACAGGATAATATTGTTCCTTGAGGGCATAAAAAAAATCCGCCCAAGTGGGTCTTGGACCAAAAATTGTAGACTCATCCTCGAAATGTTTCTCACAGTAAGTCTCCCACCAATATTTGACATGGGGAAGGGCCTTAAGGAGCATGAAGGAAATTTTTTCACTGGTGGAAAATTTTTGGATAGAGAAATAACCCTTGTTGGCCCTTGACCAAGTTTTGAGGAAACATTGGTCATGTTTGACCAATTTTGGGGGCTTTTAGGGTTTATGTAATGGGTTAAGGGATGTCGTCCCATGAGGTTACCCATGATTAGGCCTTTTTGTAATGTATAAATAAGTAGCTAAGAAATGTAAGAAGTAGTGCTTGTTATGTGTGATTGTTATTGTAATTGGCTTAGTGAAAGAAGTATTGGCTTTGTGCAAGAATGTGTTAAGACTTGTGGAGCTAAGTGAAAGTGATTATAAGTTTCTTTGTGCACAGACTATGTAAAGTAAGGCTGTGTGATTAGAAGGAGTTAGCTCTATGCCTTGACCTGATTTTGGGAAGGTGAATTTGGTGCTCAGTGCACAGATCACCTATCTATTGCAAAGCTAGTCTTTGTGGCTTTGTGAACAGGAGCAACTAGATGTAATAAGATTGAATACTAATAAATAAGAAGAAGAAGATTGGTGGACATAGCCCCACACTGGGGTGAACCATGTGTATCCTGGGTTTGATGTGCTTTGTGCGATGTTGTTGATGTTGTTTATGATGTTTATCTACTTAGTGCATTGATATTCATATATGATAGATAGATCCATGGATTCTTAGTGCTTTATTGATGTTGAATGAATGCTAGATCTGAGTTAATGCTATGTGCTAAGAAACTGGAAGTGTTTGATATTAATTGTTATTGTGTTGATCTGTAATGAGGGTTTAACCTGCGATGTGAATGAGATTCAAGAACTAATGCATATTGTGGTCTGAGTGTTCTGCTAAATCACAGATCTGTGTCCCAGCCTGGTTGTAGCCACCTGAGTCCTACAACCCCCCCTTGCCTCTACCTTGCATGATACTTCACCTGCTTCGTAGGTGTTGCCGAAAGGGTTGATAGTTAGGGTTTTGTTGGTGTGTTGTTGAAGCGTTGAACCCTGGATCTGCCCCTGTGCCAACAAATGGTTCGTTTTCGAGACCTGAAACTATGATTTCTAGGAATTGAAGAAAATAATAAGCTCTGTGCATAGATTTGTTGTTGTAGTGTGCAATATTATACTTGACTTGTGAAGCTCTGTGCTAAGAAAGAAACCTGATCTAAAGAAAAGAGGTAAGATCTTAAAGCTTTGTGCTCTAGTAAGGGTAAGATAAGTGAACATTTTTGTTTCGAAAACATGAATCTAGGTATGTTTGATAGATTATATCCTAGTTTGGAAGCTAGGGCATGTTTAGAAGAAAGAATTGATCTAAATAGAGAAATATATGTTATTCCTATGTATAGAAAGAGTTTTTGGACTAATAAATGGATGCAAGAACCTAGAAAGAATTTTTTCACATTGCAGGTCCAACATTGTGATCCCAATGCGCAGTACAAGAGAGGTTGGGGATTGTTTAAAAGAAAGAGAGGATTAACAATGTGTTATAATTTCAGAATACCGGGACATATTGCTAAGGAATTGCTTGGTACAAGTCCTATTTGTCTTTGTTGTAAAGATATTGGTCATGAGGTTGAGGATTTCCTAAGGATGATTGCTAAATTTGAAAAGATGAACATGAGACAAGAAAACTATGAAGAATATCAAGAGACTAAGACTATGTAAGATAATCATAACAAGAAAGAGTCAGAGACTATGTTAGTAAAATTGAAAGAAGTAATGGGTGATCACAAAGACATCAATTTACCAGAGATCTTGAAATAAAAACAACGCATAGTTACAAGAATATATGACTTCGACATAGATTGTGTATTGGATGAAGAAACACACGTGAATATTATGCTAGAAAGAACTTGGGAAATTTTGGGAAAGCCTGCTATGGTACCTTCATTAGGAAGGATATGCTTGTTTAAAGGAAAGATGATAACCCTATGTGGAAGATTTGTTAATGTACCTATGATTGCTCATGAAACATCGACTGAAGAATAATTTGAAGTCATTAGATTTATTGAGAACAACGCCCCTTTTCCACTTTTGTTAGGAAAGAATTGGATTGAGATGGATCAGATAAGAAGGAAAATAGAGGAGGAATCTACAGAAAGGAAAAAGCAAGAACTAAGGGACTTCATAACCCAAAAAATAGAGCGACTAAGGGAAAAAAAAGAGGATAAGTCGAAGCAACAGAGGGCAAGAGAATTAGCTACTGAAGTTGGAAGAATGCAGGAAGGCTTGAAGAACCTGTCCATGCACAAAATAAGTATAGCCACCCCAGAAATAGTAAGAGAAGGGAAAATAACCTCAAAATTTGTAAGAGATCATTAGTAGCGCTAGGTCACTATGCTAAGAGAAGATAAGAATAAGAATGGAAAGAGGATCCCATAAATTTTTAGAGAATCCCAGCTCACGGGAATGAAGACAAGGAATATCAATAAGAAGAAAGCTAAGCTAGAAAAACTACATGAAGCCACAAAGAATGGAAAAAAGGCTTCACAGGAGGAAGATTTGCAGAACTTGAACCTCGTCGGAAGAGCATAACCACGCAAAATGAGAATTTTCCACGATGAAGCTATATGACCGTTGGAGGCGCCCCGACCATTATAATAATGCTCCAGAATGGATAGAAACACAGTTATTGACGAAAATTCCGCCATTGGACCGTTGGGACCATGCCATAATGGATAGATTCACATTGATGAATGCATTCTTGCCCGTTGGAGGAATCTATTATGATGCTTTCTTAATTAACCCTTCAGATGTTACGTCGGGACCAATTTTTTCCAACCGTGATTCTCTAACCTAACAGAGAATCGATTTCATATCATGTTGTGATTTTGAGACCTCACCGCTCATTTGATTACTTTGTTTTTATGTTCGCCTACCTGATCTATTTGGTTACAAGTGTGAATGTCGAACGAACATAGCACGTTAGATAAGTTTGTGGAGGATATTCTTTTGGATCTCATGGACTAGAGAGTTATGTCTGTAGGAATACAAGAATTGTCGACAAGAGGATCACAAGCATCCCTTTAGACTGCACACCATTCTATCCAAATTGTGACTAAGAAGTGAAGCAAGCACCATGTCGATATGGCTAATGCGAAGCAGATCCCGTCGGTCTTGCCAGACTATATACTGCCCTTGGATGTTATAGTTAGTAGTGACAGTATCCCGCGTGATTTCTAGTACACGATGATCATTGCATACATCCCAAAGGGGATACACATAGTTGGACCCCATTTAGGACACATCCCAGCCTTGAAGAAAAATGACTTCAACTTCAGAGATAGGAAGAACTACGCAATTCTCGCACTGTATCGGTATTTGATGAAGAAAACTAGGAAAAATCTGCCCATAGTCTCCTAGCCATGGATTAAGGAGCTTGCGCAATCAACGATATTGAACGTAATGAATATCCCTCACTTTGGCCGACATCAGGAGATTAACACATGTGTTAAACTCCTCCTGTTGTGCTATCATAGAGGATATTTGTGGCTCGATAGGTGCGTCACTATGGATCTGACGCTAATCCACTTGATCATAGGACTGAGCATGCAGGGACCATACCCTCAATAGTTCTACCCAAGGAAGACTTCAGATCACTCCCTGGAACAACGCATAAAGGAGGATTATGGTGATGCCGAAAAGGGAAAGCGAGGCTACAAGGTAGCCTCCATCCAAGATGGCGCAGTGCGCCTAGCTTGTCAGCTTATAGCTAGCAAGATTTTTCGAAAGAACCATACCACACAATTCAAAGGGTTCATAGTAGACCTCGTAGGGAAGTGCATAGAAGGAATGCAAATGAACTGGGTGAGTTACCTCGTCAACAATCTCGAGAAGGACTACCGCGAAGCACAGGATAAGGGATATGATTTTCATTTTAGCTAGCTATTGATACTAATAACATTCGTCACTTGGAAGATGCCGGAAGGAGCGAAATTCCCATAAGTTGAGCCATCGGAGCTGTTGATCGCAAGGTTTTCCACCTTGTGGTATACGAATAACATGTCGAACCAGTGGCAGTCGAACATTGTCTTCCATGCTTACTACCAATATATGAAGTGTGCTATTGAGGCATTTCGATGAATGACACCGAATAAATTGCACCAATACAGACCATTGGCAAAGTTCCATGCAGATTGACACTTCATATACATCATTGCGTGCAGGGATGAGAGTAAGGAGGAGTTGCAGTCCTATTATAAGATGATCGACGAAGATATGGAGGAAATCACCAAATAATGGCTAGCAGAGTTCCTTGTACTGGTGGAAGATGCAGAACTCTCTGACCCCAACATCATCGGAAGCCCCTTTGTCACTCGAGTCGAGCATGCCAGGCAGAGAATCTTGAAGAAAAATAAGAAAAAGGAGGAAGTGCATAAAATATAAATTGATGAGGAGGATAACACCTCAGAGGAAATTAGGCCTTACTCACTCGCAGGAGCAAGAGGATACGAAGTGAACCAAGAAGAAGGAGGGGAAGAAGGAGAAAAGAAAGATAAAGGTGAATTTACACTGCCAAAGGATCCCCTTACTGAGGTTGAAACATCAAAGAAGAGGTAGGTTTCTCTACAAAAACCCCATCAAGAAAGATGAAATGTGCCAATAAACCCCAGTCAAAGAATGTGCTCACAATGGATGATGTCGATCTCATCATTGCAACCATGGAGAATGCTTCAGAAGATATCTTGAAATGACATGAATCAAAGCAGGAGACGATGTATGAAAGAATCGATAAGGAGCTAAAGGACATACACCAAGCCATCTATTCAAGCCACGCAGTATCCACGGTGCCCTCTTCATCGAGGATCACATAATTGGGGGATGAGCCCTCCCAATTACAAAGGCTATCAAATGCAACTGAGGCTCGACTTCAGTGAGTCTAAGAAGAAAAGGAGCAGGCTACAGAAGCCCTGAAGAAATAAAAGGAGGAGGTCTTAGAGAAAATTCGAGTTGCATAGAAGGAAAAAGATGAAATTTGGGTGATGTACAAGGAGTACAATGGAAAGATGCAAACAGAAAAAGACCAACTGCTCCCAGAGCAGACTGGGATCAAAGAAGTAGTGACTAAAGCACTTCCCTTTGTGTCAGGGTTGGAATAGGAGGAAGAAGAGTCAACCGAGATTCAAGTGGGGAAGCTCGCTGAGGCCATTAAGTATCTTCAAGCACGAGTAATGGAGCTAGAGATCCAAGCATTGCCGAGCACTCCACAAGAAGTGTGTGATCAGAGGGAAGAAATCGACAAGAGAGCAGTTGGAAGAATCAAGACCCTCACTTTAGAATGTAAGTAGTTGAGTGATCGAAGTGTGAAGACCTATGAATGCCTCAAAGAATATCCAGAGCTAAGGAAACTGGAAGCACAACTAGAGGAGGCGAAGCAACATGCATCCACCGTGCAAGCGCAGATGAATCTCCTCATTGCAGTTGAGAAAATGAAAACGTCACAGGAACAATGCGTAGTCCAGCAGTAGATTACTACCATACAAAGTAGAGTCATGGAAGTGACAAAAAGACTACATCCGATGCAGGATGAAGCCTGCACGATTTTTGAAGAGATTGAAGGACAAGGCACAAAGCTAGAACAAGTGGTTGTGACAATGGAACAACGCCTGGAAGGGCCTGTTACAAAGCAAGTGATCTAGGAGTTTGTTGAGCAGGAGGCTCTAGCGAAGCAACAATTTGAGGCAGCTCGAGCTAATCTTGAGGCCTTCTAAGTAGCACTGCCCAGATATGAGTGACTCGAGACGAGTCACAGGTGGGTTTTGGGGGCCTGCTAGCCCTTGACCAAGTTTTGAGGAAACATTGGTCGTGTTTGACCACTTTTGGGACTTCGACAGGCTGGTCGAAAATGGAGCACCTAGGTGGAGCTGAGATCGCGAGATCTCACTTATTTTGAGTGATTTTAGGGTTTATGTAATGGGTTAAGGGATGTTGGCCCATGGGTTTACCCATGATTAGGCATTTTTGTAATGTATAAATAAGTAGCTAAGCAATGTAAGAAGCAATGCTAGTTCTGCATGATTGTTATTGTAATTGGCTTAGTGCAAGAAGTATTGTCTTTGTGAGAGAATGTGTTAATACTTGCAGAGCTAAGTGAAAGTGATTGTAAGTTGATTTGTGCACAGATTGTGTAAAGTAAGGCTCTGTGCTGATAAGGAGTTGGCTCTGTGACTTGACCTAATTTTGGGAAGGTGGATCTGGTACTCAGTGCACAAATCACCTGTCTATTGCGAAGCTAGGCTCTGTGGATTTGTTCACATGAGCAACTGAATGTAATAAGATTGAAGACTAATAAAGAAGAAGAATATTGGTGGACGTAGCCCCACACTGGGGTGAACCACGTATATCCTGGTTTTGATGTGCTTTGTGCGATGTTTTTGATGTTGTTGATGTTGTTTATGATGTTTATATTCTTAGTGCATTGATCTTTATGTATGATAGATATATCTATGGATTCTTAGTGATTTATTAATTTTGAATGAATGCTATATATGAGTTAATGCTATGTTTTAATCAACTGGAAGTGTTTGATCTTTATTGTTACTGCGCTGATCTATAATGAGGGTTTAACCTGTGATGTGGATGATATTCAAGAACTAATGCATATTGTGTTCTGAGTGTTATGTTAAATCACAGATTTGTGTCCTAGCCTGGTTGTAGACACCTGAGTCCTACAACTTCCCTGCCTCTACCTTGGGTGAGACTTCACCTACTTCGTAGGTGTTACCGAAAGGGCTGGTAGTTAGAGTTTTTTTGGTGAAACGTTGAACCCTGGGTCTACCCCTGTGCCAACAACCCTCTAGCAGACTTAACCATGTTTCCAAAGTGTCGACGTCTATCTAGCCTTCAATTAAAGGAATATAAAAGTTAACTTGTAACTTAAATGGAATCACACCTACGAAATGATTTTTGGTTGAAGGTGCCTCTATTGCTATTGTTATTCGTTGAAGCATCTGGGAGAAATTATCCATCATATTGTTCCTTTATCATGCGAGGGATTCCTCAAGCAACAATTTGATAGGATATCCTACTCCATTGTCCCTCTTTTCTTCCACCATAGGAGGTTGCTTGGGTGGGTGAGAGCGATTTTACTCAAGAGAAACAAGATCCAGACCCAACTCTCTATACCATGACCTAGTCGGAGACAACACTAAGAATGACAAGGATCAAATTGCTCTGATACCACTAATATAGATTATTTTGAGAATGAAATGAAGGAAGAAATATAAAAATATATATAAAAAGGAGATACACAAATATATTGCAAGGAACCCAATAATACAGTAAAAAAATAAAACTTATATTCTATTAATGACTGTCTAGAATACAAATGACTGTAAAATTCAGAGCACACAAGCTAGCTAGAATGGTGGTAGCTTATATCTGAAGAGAGATGTGTCGACTATGTTCATTCATGAGAATATGATTACAATGAGGCTCCGAAGGAATTTTTAACATAAATCATAAATGAGAAAACCATAAACATCCAAAACCCTAACCCAGAAGATGAAGCGCCAAAAGGTTTGTGGGCACTAATGGGGGTAGTTGATATGTCAACTTTATGAGGGAATTTATTTTTCTTACGTTATCTATTTGGAGTGCTCGGTACCCCATTGGAAAGGTATAGTTGAGGATTACACATTCCAAATATCCCAATACAAACCAATAGGGAGCTAATGGGCACTGCCAAGTCAAAAAATGTCATTTAGGGCCTCAAAATGGCCTCAGAAGTTTGAGACCCAAAAAACTGTAGAAAAACTGCCAATATGGAAACTGTAATTTGAGCTAGTGGAATAGGTGGACGACCACCGATGTCCACCTAGATCATAATTTCTATTGAGATTTTGGGAGTAACATATACATGTGAAAGGATAAACAACCCAATATTTGCAACATCTATTTTAGACTTGAAAATCATATAACTTTTATATTTTTACAGAAACAAGTACTGATTTGGATTAAAAATAAAAGAGGAGATTGCGGCCTAACCGTCCAACCTTCAAAAGTTTACAAAAATTCCAAATTTTTTTCTCAACAACCTGATTCAAACTTATACTTAGAGTGATAGAAGTAAAATATTGCCTTAAGATAGGGAAATTAACAAAATGGACATCATGAGTGTTGTATATCCTAACGAAACTACTCCCAAAGTACAAAAAATTACATTGCATAATTAATCACTGATAACCTGGTACTTTTCTTGGTTCATCCTCTCCTGCTTGATTTCTAGAGTTGCTGAGTGACAATTGCTTCCCTATCGGTTGTTCAACAAAAGTTGGGTTTGGTTCACTATAGGTCCTTCCCTACTGGCGTGCCCCTTTGAGTTATTGGAGTTGTGCACTGATCGGATTTGCCTCTTGTAATGATTAGAGGGGGTACATTCTCTGCTTCTATGTTTTTAAAATCTCTTTTCAGCCTTCTTATCTTATGTTCTTGTTCCTTAGTTCTTTCCCTCAGGCATTTTAGCTCCATGTCCTGAATTGCCTTATAATATTTGAGCATGTCTACCTCCTGCTGTAAACTTTGTTTTTGAGTTGAGAGGTCCTAGAAATCCATATGATAACGACACTCAACCCTTTCTTCCATACATAGAGCCTCTGCATAAAATTAACAACAATTTCCTCCAAATTTTCAACTCACTTGTCAATTCTGGGAAGATGGGGGGGAGTCAGGGTCACCGAATCCATGATTTCCTCTCCTTGTTGAACACCTGCGATCCAATGAAGCCACAGACTGAGAATTCCACTTGCCTCGTTCCTTTGCAGTGAGTTCTCCACCCTGCCAAATAATACGTGAAAGACCCGACACATAGTAAGGAACTCAAAATGATTCATGGTGTTGCCTTGCATACTCACGCACACACCTCCTGTGGACTGAGGTACTGAATAATCAGGGTGTAATGAAGGAACTTTTTGGGAGGTAGATCCTCCTGCTATGAACATAAATATTCGTTTCCTCACCAATCCGTCGACAAACTGTAGAGGTACAACATAAGATATTTCAGATGTGTTATAACCAATTAAAACCATAGTTGAATGGGATGTGGAATGACATCTAGACTGGGAGATCAGTTCCCACAAAGAATTCTCTCCCATGATGATACGTCCTTCCTGTAAATTGCAAGTCTGGTTTTCTTGGTAATCAACTTTCTTGTTTTGATTTCTTATCACATGGAAAACATTGAGGTTCTCCATGGTTTCTTTGATATTAATGATCCTTGTGATTATTCGATTTAGAATTATGTTGCTTGGAGGGATTTGTCTATGTATGCTTTGTATTACAAGAGTGGAGTCTCCTACTATGTTTAATATTTGTATCTCTCTGTTCTTTTCTATCTCTAGACCTTTCCAAGTAGCGAGAGTCTTTACATGATTATTGGTTGTGATTCCTAATCCCCAAGAGAATATGACTACCTATGTTCTTCCTGGGTCAAACAACATATTCCCCGCTCCTTGCCACCCCTAGAAATCATATAACTATTACCATAAAAAGATAATTTGGTTCCAACATCATGCACATGAATGGAAGATGGCCAAGCGCCATACAAATATTGGTAGTAACAGGTTTGGTATTTACAATGCATATGGATAGGAAGAGGGAAGTCATCACTACCTTCCAACAATTGACCCAACTTTAGTGTGTATTTTGATATTTCTTCTCTTAGCTCATACAAATTTTTGGATCTCCTAGTATAGATGTTTTGGGTTGTATTGATATCATACTTTGGCTCACTAGAACTGCCCATTGAATCAACAGAAGGAGACGGGTTGGTCAATTTAGGATGAAACTTAGTTGATCTGGATTTCAAATTTTCAAAAAATGAGCATATGGAAGCATTCCTACATGTATTAGAACATCAAATTTGGGTAGTCAATCATTAATATAATGGGACAATGTCACATGTTGAGGATTCTCCATCAAACCTTTACATTTTGAACAACCACATACTACTGGGGTGTCATAAAAGAGATTAAATTCACGGTGTAATACCATTGACCCAGGCTAGTTGCTAGAAGATGACATGTTACAATTGGCAAAGTAAAGAAACTGTCCATTTTCATGAAACATTTTTCTCCTGATAAGAATTTGTGACATTTTTGGATTGGTGGAATATCTTGCAAACAAACAAAAAAAAAATGAAAATTTTCATTTTTTACAACGAAAAATAAATGAAAATTTCACTTTTTAAATGTATACATTTTTACGTAAGAAGAACATCATCGTGCTTTAATCGGTATAACTTACTGAAAAAGTAAGTTAAAAGACAGCGCACACATTTATCATCAATGTGATGAAATATACATTGAAAAAATGAGTAGGAATTTCATTTTTCAAAATGTATGTGTTTATAAATGAAAACACTATTCATTATGTCATTATTTTTCCAAAATTTAGAGGGGAGATTTTTGTAAGAGATATTTACCAACAAAGACTTTAGAGTGGATAGATTGTTTTGAAGAGCCA